>CAXITT010001463.1:52702-75037 GCA_964033795.1 Lymnaea stagnalis
AAGAGCTAGGAGAAAGGCCAAAACATTTGGAAGCACGGAACTCGTGTGTAAAAACTGTGGTAAAGACTGTCACTCAAGGATAGGACTGCACAGCCACTCGAGAAAATGCAACCCAAACCAACGGTGATGCACCATCGTCTCACGAGACGGAAGGATGCCGGAACATTGTTGTCGTGTTTCCTTGAGCCAACGAAACAAGGTGGTCTCAGAGAAATTGTATTTTTGTCATGTTTCATTGGGGACATTAAACAAGGTGGTGTCAGAGGTAGTGTAGAAATTTGAGAAAGTGTCACTGAACATAAGGGAGCTCTTGACACCATAGGCTTCCTAACCCTTTGAGTCATTGAGCTTAGATTGTCAATTAATATATGAAGGACGCGCCTAGTCATGCACTGTGTCTACGAGTTAAAAAGCCATGAGTTTATTGTGATTTAGGTTGAAGGTTCGTGACATAACATAGCATTATAAATAATGTTATTTAAAGAGTTATATTTCTTGTTTTTAACTTCTGTAAGCTGAGAAAGGCTATTAGCCAAAATAACATTATCTTATTGTCATGGTATCTAATTTGAACAATTCACATAATCTTTTTCAAAAATGTTCTCTTCTTTTCATTTAAACAATGTTTAAACAAAATAAATGTGTTTCAAGGGAAGCAATCGCATTCTTATACTACATGTTTTAGTCGATATCATTATGGATTTTGTAAGAGGATTTATTTTATTTTTGTGCCATCCAAATGTATAATTTTTTTTAGATTTAATGGTTTTTCAAATTATTTTCAAAATTTAAAAAACACATTCTATATTAAACTTTAAAAAAATGTAAATACAAACTTTAAATTTCAAACTTTATAAGAAGTATAAATCATATTAATTATGCTTAACCAGGGTTCACGTTTTTTTCTTTAATGTATGCAAGTGGACTATTATGACTTATATAAACTTGTAGTCCACTTGATTTCGATCCCTTCATCTAGGGATTTAATACAAATGAATAGTAAGCATGTTTGCAATTGATTTTCTTGCAAATTATGTACGAAAATTGTATCATATCTAGATATATGTAAAAGTGAAAGTTGTGGGTTTGTTCTACAAAGGCTTTCACATGGATTGTTGGATCTTGGCCAAACTTGACACATATATCCATCATTATCTGGAAGGAACTCTAAAGGGGCTATGAAATTTTTATAACATTCTGTTTGGGGACAGGAGTTTCTTCTGGATAATGATGGAAGTATGTGCCAAGTTTGGTCAAGATCCATCAATCCACGTGAAAGCCTTTGTGGAACAAGCCCACAAACAAACAAGTCCACAAACTTTCAATTTTAAAAATATACATTTGATATAATATAGCCAATATACCCGGCGTTACACGGGATTACATTAGGGCCCCGATCCCAATAAGAACGCAATCTAAATGGGACCCCAATACCATTCTCTGCCAGATCCCGGTGCAATCCCTTTTCCCGATGTGATCCAATTCCCGGTGGGATCCCGTTTTCTTGTAGTTACGATTGCAGGGGGAATCCAGATCCTGTTGGCATCCCGATCCCGTAGGTGTCTTGATCCGGATGTTAGTTGATCCCGATGGACTCCCGATCCTGTTAGGATACCGTACACTGTTGGATCCTGTTTCACCTAGACACTCTCTTTTCCGATGTTATCCCTTTTCCCGATAGGATCCCGATGCTGGTTTGATCGCTTTAGCCGATGGCATCGCGTAATCGATGGGTACCAGTTGACTGTTAGATCTCGATCCCCCTTAGGGTCCTATTCCTCTTTGGGATCATTCTCGGTGCTATTTTGTTCAAATGAGCTTTTAAATTCCATTATATCTCACCGTAGAACATTAAAGAACGCTGGTTTGTACACAATACTTAATTTGAGACGATTTCATTTCCCAAAAGAAAATATTACGCACCAAACGCAATTGCGATATTATCGCGAATTATATTTTACGCGCTATTGAATTCTTTTTTGAACCACACTCTGGCGTATCTATAAATAGCCTGTGTCTTTTTTGACCCGTCTTGTTTGACCTTTGCTGGCGAATATATTAACAGGTGCTGAAAGCATGGGAAACTGTTGCCTATTACATTGAGTAGCATCACCCTAATAAGGAGGTGGCTATTCTTGCTACAAATTTATTCAATGATAATGCTGTGACACGTGTTCGTCAAATTTTGAAGCGTCGTCAAAAACAAATCTATTAAGACAGTTTTCTATGTAAAGGATTAAGTGTCATAAATTCATATTTTTATGTACGTTTCTTTGTTTAAAAAATAAATTGTATTCCAAGTTGTTACACTCCTTAACAATTCATACGTAATTTTATTTGAATAAATGTTAATAAACATTTTTGAAAAATGAGTATTTTGTCAGCATGGAACGCATTATCTAATTTTACATTGATTTGTGTGGGACAAATTGTTTCGTTGAACGAATGTTTCGCTTGACGAGTAAAAGACTGTAATGAATCAAACTTGTTATGAGAGGTTCCACTGTATTTTATAAAATATTAAATTAAATGTAAATAATAAAAACACATCTTTTATTTTTTAAGATGCAATATTTTATAAGTAAATGATGTGAGATAGTATTAGGATTGGGTGCCCGATAATGGCGGTAGGGATGTTTAACAGGCATGTTGTTGGTGGGAAATGTATCTGAATACTACAATAATAAACAGTGATATAACTTGTATAATTGTATACAATATTTTGAATATGACAACATTGTTTAGTTACATTATCGATTTTATATCTACCCCAGACCAACGCTACTAAAATTGTTTCCCTTAGAGTTGACCCACACTGTGCACATGGCGGTCATAATACCAGCCATTATAACCCAGTGATGGGACATGAGCCCCACTACTGCCTGGACATGCACATGTTGTGTACGTGTACTTGGTCTTTCCATGCCTATCCCCCACATAACTCTTTATCCGTGTCCTACAGAGATCGGTATATTACATCCATGTGGGTGTGGTACTATTAATGATATCTTGTCCTTATCTCTACAAAACAAGCATTTGTTCATTTTATCACATAGATCACGCCAGTGTATTACCATCTTGTCCAGTTTATCCAGTAAATTTATGACTCATGTCAAACATTCCAACATACACCTGTCTTCTTCAGTAGTTGTACCAATCACTGTTCAGCCATCCAGAGTGACCAGTGGACGATATTGTCTATCATAGAACAGTCTGCACCGAGTGTGTCTGGCCTCAAGGGAATCACACACATTTGACTTAAACGCAAACACATAGGAGGAAAAAAAACAACAAAGTATCGAACTTCATGGCGTTCGAATTTACACAAGAGCTTCATGCAACTTGAAGCCTACCTACCTTAAAACACAAGAATTATACAAGTGTCTCGTCGGGTAAAAATACAAAATGTTCAGTCGCTATACTTATGCGATTGTTTTGTCTTTGTAAGCATGTGTTTTTATTTACTTCAGGCAATTAATGTATCATGTTTGCACAACCACAGAAAAGGGGTGCAACCTGTTACATATAAGATAGAAACTCCATGGTGTTTACTACTTCCACTACAGTGAGTAGTGAAACTTATAATATTACCGGTTTTAAATGTGACTTTACAGTATACAGCTCATAAGACATAAGCCAAGTACTCTTCTACAATAAATGAGCCCTTATTTGTATGTCTATAATTATAGTCTATTAATAATAATAAAAGGTAGAGTTATTGAATTTACTATATTTCATTTAATATATTTTATGTAAGCAGTCTATGGCCTGGCGTGTAAATAGTTTGGTTTGAGCTGCGTGAACATATATATGTAATAATAATTATAAAGTTTATTTGAAAAACACGCTTCATCCCCAAAGTATGGAAATGCGGTACAAAGTCAACCACATAAAAATATATAAATTATTACATTTAAAATAAACACAAAGCTACACAAATTACATACGAGCATACCAACTCAAAGTCTTTCATCTCTTTCAACCATAAGCCACATAATCCAATATACATTAACTGGAAAATGATGGCAGACAACATAACCCCAGAAGGTGTTTGCGAAATATTTGTGTTTTTAAATCGTTTTTAAATGACTCCAATGTCTAGTTGTTTCTGAGAGCGACAAGAAGGGCGTTCCCAATTGTTGGGCCAGCAATGCGAAAGTGCGCTTTCCTTAAATCTCAAGGGGAACACGCGGTATAGCTATTTTGCCACTTTCGGATTAGCGCAGCTGTCATTTGGGTACATAAGGCGTCAAGAGCACCTTGAGATAAAACTGTGCCAGGTCATGTAAACAGCGGTAGCACACAGTTGCAATTGTGTACTCTATGCGAGTGCGGACCAGGAGCCAGTGCACCTTTCTCAGATGTGTGGTAGCATTGTCGAATTTGCGTTTGCACAGAACAGTGCATTAATCTGTGTTATTTGAATTTTATCCAGGAGCGTAGCTGGAAGACCCACCATGAGACAATTGCAGAAGTCCATGCAGAAAAGCACGATTGCAGACATTAGCCTCTTCGATGCGACAAACGTTAAGATATGACCAATCTTGCGCAGCTCTGGAAAAATCCCCTTGCAAAGCATGTCAATGTGATTGTCCAAAGTCAGTGCTCTATCTCAGGTTTCGACCTATTTGAGTAACCTCAATCCGCACGCCTGAGAGAGTAAGTGATGTTGTGTTATTTACAGTTTTTTTGCTTCCGAGCGGTTGCAATGGGGATCATCTCAGTCTTTTAATCATTCTATTTGAGCTTGTTTATGGTCATCCAGAGCTTACCTGACTCCACAGTCTTCTGTGTCGTACTAAGAAGGTGAGGGAACTGAGAGGAGATTACGGATTATAAGGTTGGGTATCGTCCGCGAACATGTGATACAGCAGGTCAAACTGCTTGATCACTGCACCCAGAGGATGAACGTACAAAGTGAAAAGCACCCGGCCTCGGACCGATCCATTTTGTATTGTTTTTATTCAGCTGTTTTAATAAAATAAATGTATGCAATTTTAAAATGACATGACTCATGTTTACTAATTTGTAGTATGTACTTCTCGGTGAGCCAATCCCAAGGCTGGGGTACCACGTTAAATATAATAATACTGTAAAAATAATGATAATAATAATAATGACAATAATAATAATAATAATAACAATAATAATAATAATATTAATAATAATAGTAATATAAAGTCCAAATTGATTTCACGTATTAAAACTAATATTGAAATTAGACACGGCAATTCAGTACTTGCTGTATACCTTAATAATAAGGCTTAAGACTAAGAATTAGCAGCTTTATACTCTATTCTTGTGGTATGTTCCTGTATGTTAGGCTTAGTAGATCTATATCTGTCAATGTCTATGTCAGTATACATAAATGTATCTAATAAAGACATCTATGTTCAGTTATTTTCCTGTATATGGCTATTTTATAACTAACTTTTGTTTTTTTATAATAATCTTTTATTTTTTAAAATGTTTAATAAACCTGTTACATGTCATTATGAGGCCTGTATGGTAATGTATAAAATAGAGCATGAATAATACAATGCATGATGAAAACTGAATAAATGATAAAATATAAGGTGTTAAGACGGAAATATATTGGATCAAAGGAATGTTGTATATAATATAAAATGGAAAGTAAGATGTTTGGTTAAATAAATAGTTGTTATAATGTAGTGTGGAAATAATTATTCTAGGTTAAATGAAGATGTAATGTAATATATGTTAGAAAGATGCTGTGTTAAATGGAAACATAATATTTTTGTAAACAATGAATTAATTTTAATGGAAATAATGTATGATGGACACATGAACACCATTTCTACATGTATTGAATTTCTTATATTAGAGTAAAATAGAGTTAAATAATAATTCGCTTTTAGGACACATATCCAGGTGCCTTTCTATGTCTCACGTATTTAAAAATAATAATAATATCACTGTTTACCTTTATTGTTCTACTTAAAGTTGTCAATACTTCTGAATCATTTTCTGATCTTTGCAAACGTCTTGATTGCACATGACTGCAAGAAGCTTTTTAACTTTTACAAACATCATGTTCCAAACTTTAATTTACCTTATCTTTGTTGTCTTCTGATATGCTACTAGTTAGATCACTTGTCTTCATGTTTCTCGTATATTCTTGCAATGTGCCTGAACTTGTCAATCTTCATTTATTCATCATCAATGGTTAATAGTTGTTGTCTTCAGATAAGCTATAGATCTTCAAGCCAAAATATACTCAATGACTGTCAGCATGGCTTCCGAGTCAATAGATCATGTGAGACCCAGGCTCTCAAATTTGTGGAAGACCTGATGACCAATCTGGAGAACCACAAGCAGACTGACGTGCTAGTAATGGACTTCGCAAAAGCATTTGACCGTGTGAAACATAGTTTGCTTCTACACAAACTCCAGAGATATGGGATTCTAGGCACCACTAAAACATGGATCTCTAGGTTCCTCAGCCACCGACGCCAAGCAGTAGTGGTGGGCGGTTCAAGCTTCTCCTTTGTCGATGTGAAGTCAGGGGTCCCCCAGGGATAAGTTCTGGGCCCCTATTTGTTCCTAGCATACATTCATGACCTACCCAAGAAAGTGACATCACAGGCAAGACTGTTCGCAGATGACACAGCAGTGCATTGGACGATTGCCAACAGATCTGACCAGGACCAGCTACAATAGGATCTCAATCTGTTAGCTGACTGGGAGATGAGCTGGGACATGGGATTTCACCCTGCCAAGTGCCAAACACTACCAATCTCTAGAAGTTGTACTCCTCTACACTACCAATACGAACTGCACGGCCATATACTTGAGCAAGTTTCCTCCGTAAAGTACCTGGGTGTTACCATTCAAAGAGAGGCCCGCTGGGACGAGCATATTAACAATGTATGTAACCAAGCAAACAAGACTCTAGGGTTCTTAAGGCGAAATCTAAAGATTGGCAACTCCTGTGTGAAAGAAGGAGCATATAAAGCCTGTATCCATCCGATTTTAGATTATGCATCTTCAGTCTGGGACCCATTTACCCAGAAGAGCATTGACAGGTTGGAGGCGGTCCAGGGACGAGCAGCATGCTTTGTCCTAAACCGCTACAGGAATACCTCTAGTGTTGGCAGCATGCTAGAAACACTAGGCTGGTCACCATTGGAGAAACGACGACGACAATCCAGGCTCTCCATGATGTACAAGATAAATAATGGGCTGGTCAGCTGTTCCAGTATTACACAGAAACTCATCCCTCTCCCCCATAGACAGGGACGAGGCCATGACAGGCAATTCAGGCTCTTACCAGCAAGAAGCCAGTATAGGAGCTGCTCATTCCTGTCCAAGACAATCAGAGACTGGAACCATCTTTTAAAAGGAACGGTTGAGGCGACTACACTAGACACATTTGTGTCTATTGCCTCAAGCCTTCAAACCCCTAGTGCATGATTTCCTCATCAACACCAGTAACAGAAACATTGCAAATCCCATCTAGATGCATAGGAGCCAAAATGATCAATAAATTGATCGTGGGCCCTTAAGATATAGAAGAAGAAGAAGATCCCTTGTGTTCATATATCTCGTACATTCTTGTAATGTGCCTTTGCTATTAAATCTTGATATATTCATTTTCAATGATTGGTAGTTGTTGTCTCCAGATTTCTCGTACCAGTTTTATTTAATTTTTACCTATGTACTGCCAATGGTTGATAGTACGTTAATGACATCAGATTAGAGATAGCACCGTTCTTGTTCTGCTAATTTCTACACAATTAATATGTATTTAAATAAATCCGTTATTAGAAGTTGATAATGTCATTTTATAATTGAATTATTGTATACAAATTGTAATGTCTTATTTATAGTTTTTAAAAAGTACACACTATCAGAAGATTAAACTTTAAGCGTCTTACGCCGAGGTAAATTTTAATTTAAAAAAAAAAGATAGATATATATTCATTTAAGGTTTAGATAATTAGGATTTATAACTATTATAGTACGTACATTGGATATAAACCATGTATATAAGGTACATAGAATATGGATCTATTATGGTACGTACATGTGATATTACATATTAAAGTATGTTAATAGGATATGTACCTATTTAAATACAAACATAGGATATGATCATTGAATAATTTAAGTCTATCCCTAGCTTTTACTAAACTTTTTCCGGATCAAAAAACCTACCAAGTTGTTTCAAGAACTTGCAAGAACGTCCCTTATGTATGGGACAAGAATCGGGTTTTTTTAACACCGAATGATTTACCAGCCTACAAATAGACTGTCTATTAAAAAAAAAAAAAAAATCACGAATCTATAGTTAAAATGATCAGGGCGTCTATAACGGACATATAATAGATTTAAATCAGAAAATGACATTTTAGTTGGAGATGATTTATTTCGTTGATTGAACTCAATATACTTTACAATTGTCATGACGTTTGGAAATAGCAGTAATGATAGTAATTTTATAAACATATGTCAGTTATTGCATTAAATCGACCTAGTTCTATTAATTTCAAAAATCATATGATAGATTTTGTCTCATGAATTTAGCTTTAATCATTTCTTAACTTCATATTTATAGGAAATCTTATCATTCATTTATACATGAGAGAGAAAGAGCGAGAGACATAAAGATACAGAACGAAAGAGCAATAAAAAGACAGATAGATAGAGAGGGATAGTGAGAAATATAGAGAGAATAATAGTGATCGATAGACACACATTGGATAGAATGTAAATGAGAGTTAGAGATAGAGAGAGATTGATAGATACGTAAGAGATAGAGTGATGTAGTGAGACATATAGATACAATCAGAGCTAGAGATAGAGAGAGATGGATATAGATAGAGAGATATAGAGAACGCTTGATTGAGAGATAGGTAGATAAGGAGCAAGGCTGACTGAGAAAGGTATAAGATAAGATTATTTTATGGATCCAAATAAATGGAAATGATTTTGGATTGCATTGTACATTGTCAGCTAAAAAATAAAACAATTTCAACACAGGACATTTATAATAAATTATTTCAAACAGCCATTCAGTGAGTTCTCTTAGCAAAATCGGGGACTTATTAGATCTCATTCAGATGTGTGACTTCAGAGGAAGCATGCCTGTAAATTCGTACAGATTGGGAAACAAAATAATGTGTATATCTGTAAGTCCTCGCCCTGATGGACAGAATTCGTCCCGAACGGCCCAATCCTAAGTATATGTGATGAGATACAATAAAGCCAATGTGTTTAGTTTTGCAAAAAAACATCTTTCTTCAAATAGTTCTTCAAGTAAAGGACGTTTAGTTTGTGTTATGTTCCTAGCTTTCTTGATGAGTTGGTTTATGCTGTGTTTAATATCAGACGTTGAATTCCCACACCAGCAGGTAATATTGAAATTAAGGAGGCTTCCAATAGTTGCTTGGTATAATAATTTAACGTCTTGCTTGTTTACACCGAAATTATACAGTTTTTTGAGGTAGAAAAGTCTTTGGATGAATTTCTTATACAGTATTTGGCCGTGCTCATGCCATGTTAGCTTATTATTAATGGTGACACATAAGTTCTTGTATGCCTCTACTTTGTCCACATTTTGATTTTTTATGTTGAGATCTATAATCTGGTGTTTCCCCTTCATGAAATCAACAACCATTTGTTTAGTTTTTGAGACATTCAACTGGAGAAAATTTTCATCGCACCAATTGATAAAGCACGTAACTAAGTTGCGGTATAGGCCTTCTCCTTCAGATATTAAACCAACAATGGGGGTTTAAGATTCGAACGGTGTCGCTTGATATATTTATAGAGATAGAGAAAGACTGAGAGACAAAATGGTAGAAGAGGATGAATAGAGAGAGAGACAAAATGGAAATAATGACAGACAGAGAGATTGAGACAGATTTATATATAAAGAGAGAAAAAATAAATTAGATATAAATAAAGAGAGTTGGAGAGAGAATGAGAGAGAGATAACATGGATAAAGATGGAATGAGAAATACAGATAGAGATATAGAGAGAGATATAGAGAGAATAATAGTGATCGATAGACACATAGGATAGAATGTAAATGAGAGAGAGAGAGAGAGAGATTGATAGATACGTAAGAGATAGAATGATGTAGTGTGACATATATGTATACATTTAGAGCTAGAGATAGAGACAGAGATGGATAGAGATAGAGAGACAGAGAGAAATAGAGAACGTTTGATAGAAAGATAGATAAATAAGGAGCAAGGCTGACTGAGAAAGGTATAGATATATTGATATAGATAGAGTTAGACTGAGAGACAAAATGATAGATAGGGATGAATAGAGAGAGACACAATAAAAATAATGACAGACAGAGAGATGGAGACAGATTTATTAATATAGAGAAAAAAATTAAATTTGAGATAAATAGAGAGAGTTGGATAGAGAATGAGAGTGAGCGATAAAATGAAGAAAAATAGATTGAGAAACAGAGATAGAGAGATAGAGAGAGATATCGAACAGTCATACTTTTATATATACTTCTTGTACTTTCTTTAACTCATAATTTATGCCATAAATGTTTAATACAAATGTATTTTACTGTTTACAGTGTGATAACTGTATGCATTAATAAATACAACGACACATCCGATTTGACATCTCATATTTTATTTCAACAACAATTTTATGAAAGAGTATAGTACAAACCAAAGTACTTTAAAATTTAAAAAAAAATAATAATAATTTCATGAACTGTGGTTATCGTGATAGATATTTCATGAAATCAGTGACATTAAAGGGAACCATACGCGACATGTTCAGCTTAAAGCTATATCAGTGGGTAGCCGTAAAGATCCTAAATAGAGTAAAAATATAATTGTTGATGTTAAAATAGATGTCAAATATAACATTCTCTACACAAGACTTATCCCAAAGCAAACAAACATATTTTGTTTACAATGAGACATGTCTACCCACTGCTATAGTTTTTAAATAGACATGTCCCTTATGGCTACACACTTATATAGTGATTGATACAAAAGGTCCTGTATAAGTACCTACTTATAGTAGTTCTCAAATAGACATATTCCAAGTTGCTACATAATTAGATAATGTTTAATAATAATGTCCTATATCGTCAGCTTACTTTAAATTAGTGTCAAATTATTGAGTTGATAAATGTTGACTTCAGTTTTAGCTTGAGTGTGAGTTCATCCAAGTTCAGATTATATTCGTTAGACATTAGTTGAGTTGGAAATATGTTAGTTCAGGTTGAATAACTACAGGTGACTATATTTTATGTTTGTTTAGTTGACTTTAGATAAGTTGACTTTAGATAAGTTGACTTTAGATAAGTTGGCTTTAGATAAGTTGACTTTAGATAAGTTGACTTTAGATAAGTTGACTTTAGATAAGTTGACTTTAGATAAGTTGACTTTAGATAAGTTGACTTTAGATAAGATGACTTTAGATAAGTTGACTTTAGATAAGTTGACTTTAGATAAGTTGACTTTAGATAATTTGACTTTAGATAACTTGACTTTAGATAAGTTTAATTTATTTTATATGGCTTTTGTTTACATTAGCACAGTAGATTTTATGTTAAATTAGATTTGCTTGAAATCGTTTAGTTAAATTAAGGTTCATTTTAGATTAATTTACATGTCTTAGCATCAGTTTATTTTCTATTATTTTAAATTTCTTCAAATATGTTAATTTTTTTAATTTTCATTTTTTTTTTTTTTTGGATGGGGGGAAGGGGTGGAAGGGGCGATGGTGGAGGTTCTCGCCTTAAACCTCTTGCTCAAGGCGAGTTTTGGTTTTGGGCAGAAAATGCCAGGTTCTTTAGCTTCGGGTTATGAGAACCCTACTAGTCCGGAGCGCCACGAAAAGGCAGAACCTTTGCACCGGGCAACCTAAACCAGTTACAGAACAATCCATAATGGTCTAGATTTAATTAAAACCAAACTTAGAAAATTAATTGGTTTTTTTTAACGTTTTAATTCTTCTTTATTTAATAATAAAAATTTATTTGTTTAAAAATTAATTCATTATTACTTTAATTTTTTGGGGAATTTAATAAGACATAGTGTCTTACGATTTTTTTCGGGATGTTTTTTTTTTTTTTAAAGGTTGGTTTTAATTATGGGACGCCCCAACAGTATAAATCAGCAGCCGCCCTCGCAAATAAAGGATCATGGGGCGGACACGTTGGGGCAAATCATCTGTATCGTGAGGTCTTATATAACGCATTTGCGCGGACGTACAAGAAATCATGCTGCAGTCTTTTTTTTAAAGACGGATCAAAGGGAGGTTGCTGCGTGGCCGAATGGTCTAAACATAACAATTTCCAAATGGAGCAAACATAAAATTTGATGTCGGGAGTTCAATTCCAGCCAAAGCCCAGTCAATAGTCCACACATTATCATTGTTGGCAATTCAATATGCAAAGAAAAGAGCGTAAACAAACATCGTTATCGTGACGTCTCACTGTAGTTTTGTTCGCTGCTTTTGATCTGTCTTTTTATGTTGTCGAACCAAGGAGACATTTTTCTACTTCCTTCCGGTTTGTTTACATGTGTTTTTGGACATACCATTTTTTAAAAATTTATGTTGAATCGTCTGAAAAAATACAATGGCCAAGCATATTTAATGAAATCAACTGTCGCTAGACCACATAGGTTGTCAACTTTGCATACAAACGATCTTGTATTGCAAATTGTTGATGCTGAATTATCAGACGATAAAGATGAATCGTTTTTAAATCGAAGTGGATGCGTACACCGCGGCGGTATACCTAGCGAAACCATCGGCTTTGTCCTGCGTAAACCGCAGCGGTGTACCTAGTGAAATAGTGGGCTTTGGCCTGGGTACACCGCGGCAAAAATTTACCATTGGCCTGGTTTTAAGATATACTTGTTAGAGAGGGTCATCTGTTGTCAAGTGGTAGAGTGGACGCTTGGCGATAATATAGTTTGAGATTAATTCTCAGTAGTGGGTCGAGTTTTTTTCCTCCCATTATAGTTTTAAAATATTTGTAGCAATTTAAACAATTTAAATATATGTTTAAATATTATATTTAATACACTTTATATATTTATTTATATATATATATATGTGTTTCAACAAGTTGTGCCGGCCTTTGACTTTGAAACTACAGGTAATTTTAATAATAAGACTTTAGACATTTGAAAACAAACTTAAAGTTTCTGAAAGCGCATGTAATACATGCTGATCATGTACAGTTAGTGTATGTCAATGTAAAATGTATAACATAAACATTATGAATACTAAGTGACGGATATTCTATTGTATTTCAACATTCATCGTGTAGTTGAATATTTACATTTTACTTTTACGAACACCCACAGAAAAACCAGTATGAATTATATTCACACCATATGAATATTAATGTGCATGGTCGTATTTCAACCTTGAACAATCTTGCTTTCACTATACCTTATGCATTGGCAAAATGTGCACACGATATCAAAGGTTCATTCACAACACTCAGTCTCACAGCAAATCTTTTTAAAACACCTCGATTTTAGAAACTTGCGGAGCGGTAGCATATTGTATAGCAAAGCCATAGGTCTGCGTTTACCCTTTCCATGACGGAATGTGTTTCCAGAATGGCATGCCATGTGCTATTCTCAGGGTAAAACATGACGTTTTCTCACAGAAACCATTGCACAATGGGCTTGGGACAGGATTTGCACTATGACAAAGTTTTTGTATTTGTTGTTGTTGTTTCTTTTTGGTAAGAAATCGATCCTTGCCGGGGAGTGGGTGGTGGTGGTGAGTTATGGGTAGAGGCTTAACCAAAAGGGGGGCATTCACAAATCACGGCTCAGGATAGGGGTTGTCCACAAAGGACGTCCGCACAACAAACTTACCTTTTTGATCCCCCCCCCTCCGCCAGCATTTAGTGTAATGCCAATGTAAAACTAAATCAATGATATTTAACTATTGTTAAAAGACTTTTAAAAATCACTGCAGTGTTTCGTATTTATCATCTTACTGCTATTTTGTGTTGACACACACTTGGTATTACAATGACAATGCCTCAGACAACTTTAACTTCACGACTTCATGATCAATGTATGAGTATGTGATTCTCTGCCCGTAGTGTATTTTGGCGTATATATATCTTGGTGCTAACAAAATAGATTCACTGGCTTCCCATTCATTTTTACACCACGCCCAGAGGGATCACATATAATGTTATATTTACAATGCACCCACCCCCCAAAAACAAAAAAACAAAACAACAACAACTGGGTGGGGGGGGGCATGAGAGAATAATTTAAAATTAGCTCCCCTTTTTATGCCTATTAAGATTCTCAATCATATGATAAAACTTACAACAATTAATAAATATATTTGTATTTCAATATATGGGGGAAGGGGGGAATAATGTGGTTAACTTTTAAAAAAAAATCATGGTTTAACATTACAACCCCAGCTGCCTCCCTTCCAAAAACTAATAAGAAATGCTTTACATGTACTTTGCCACATAAGCGTTGAACTTACTCAATATCTTCCCAAGGTAATAAACGAATTTTAAATAAATAGTTTTCAGTTTTAACACGTGTATAACATTAAATCTACAAGTACCGGTTAGGCCAAAAATTTAAAGACTCGCAAAGACCATAGTTTTGCTACTTGAAATCGACACTGTGTACACAGGGCACAGACCATGATTTAGCTACGTACACCGCCGCGGTGTACGCAGGCCAAGGTCAAATAGTTTCGCTAGGTACACCGCCGCGGTGTACTTATTGCCGCCCAATACAAAATTGCGCTTTCTGTAAGTCTCAAGGCAAACACGTGGTATCGATATTTTGCCACTATCGGATGAGCGGAGCTCTCTAGTGGGTACATAAGGCGTCATGAGGGCTTTGAGATAAGATGGCGCCAGGTCATGCAAGCAGCGGTAGCACAAAGTTGCATTTTTGTACACCCTGCGAGCGCGGACCTGCAGCCAGTCCAGCTCTCTCAGAAGTGTTTTAGCATGGTCGAACTTGCGTTTGCGAATAGGAATGCGAGCCGCATTATTATTTGCTATTTGAATTTTATCGAGGAGCGTAGCTTGAAGACCTACCATGAGAGCATTGCAGTAGCCCATGCGTGTTAGCACGAATGCAGACATCAGCCTCTTTGATGCGTCGAATAAAGAATAGAGAACTTATTGAATATTCAAATGACAAAAACATCCAAACTTGCATATTATCACTAGATCAAGAAAAAGCATTTTATAGGTTGGACCACATATACCTACATAAAATATTACAACACAACAAACTAGGTGATTATTTTTGTAATTGGGTAAACATTGTATACAAGTCCCCCATTAGTAATCTTATAATTAACAGCACACTTTCTAAAGACATTAACATTTATAGATAACTTACACGAGGGTGTCTCCTATCCCCTTACCATTAGTTCATATCCTTTGAACAATTTTTAGAGAGCATTAGAAGGGAGGAGAGTATTAAAGGAGTAAGGATCCCTGGAGGTAATGAAACAAAAGTCATTGCATATGCAGATGGCACAATTTTTTTTTCCTATTGATGATAAGTCTATATCAAAAATTATATCAATATTTCAAGAATTTGGAAGAGGTAGTGGGTCTAAAATAAACATAGCTAAATCTGAAATTATGGGGATAGGTAAGTGGAAAGATAGACTAGATTTCCTTTAGAAATTGTAAGGAAAGATAGTCTTAGGACATTTGGCATTTATTTTTCAAACAAATAGACTCAAACTAACACAGAAACATTGCAAAACATTGGAAAATCAATAAAAAACATAATTTACAGACATATGTACACAGCACACACAATTCTTGGCCGGAGCACAATCATAAACACATATGTAATTCCTAAAACAATATACACAGGGAACATATGGGGAACTCCACCAGCCATTTTAATACACAACTTACACATAAGGAATTACATATTTCAAGGAACAATACAAAACATTAAAAATACAACATTAATCCAATCTAAACTAGAAGGGGGGATAAATCTACAAGACATACCAACAAAAGTAAAAGCAGTTAGAATTAAATTTATAGGACAAGCCATTAGAAAGAAGGAGGAACATTTATTTACACATTATTACATTGGGATAAGGCTAGGACAGTTAATAAAAATTGATAACAACACACCCCATTACATGGGAAGAAAACAATCGGATTTTCATATGGCATGCATTCAAGCATTAAAAGGCAACGAAACACTTATACACAAGACAACTAAAGAAGTTTACACACATTTAATGAAGAAACAAGCAACACCACTCTACAATAGGATACAATGGAAACATTGTTTATGGAACAATAAAAACTAAGAATACATTTAAAAATACACACATTAAAGAAATCGAAAATAAAGACAAAGAAATAATATATTATAGACTCATATACAACATGACACCAGTATCATCAAGACCTAACAAGGACAGGGTTAGACACATGGTTTACCATAGTGTCCACCGTCACCTCTCTTACTATTAAAATTATAATTCCGCATCACATTTACCGAGCCATCAGAAAGCTTAACATCATCACTGTCACAGAAATCACATTCAAAAATGATTCATGGTTATCGTCCGATGTGTCGTAATCAAAAGTTTGCAATAAAGTTCTTGTGAATGCTTATTTTACAAACGATTAAAATAAAATATTAATAAAATGTCGGAATATCACTTTTAATCAAACACCTTGTCTAACAGGAAGGAAGTATCCTTTGTTTGACAACATAACAAGTCAGAAAGCCTTAAGCAACGAACAAAACTACAGAAGTTACATTAACAAAATAAATAAACTAGCATTTTACTTGTAAAGAAGAAATGTATTGAATTTTTTTTTTAAAAATGTTTGTAGATAGGTCTGAGAAGTTTTATTAGTATTAAAAACTGATCATTTTTATCAATCGAATATTAATGGCATAATTTGGTAAAGAAAACATCGAATGTTTACAAAAACTTCCTTCAATCCGGGTAAAAATAATGTAACATTTCCCAATATTCACTTGATGAAATATTTATGTGAAATTTAAAACTGCTATAACATTCTTTAAATAAGTTACACATTGCCATTTCCATAAACTTTGACACAATTTTTAAGCAAATCGAGAAGAATGTTTCCTAAAACTCGTACAACCAATGAAAATAACCTGATATTAATCACAAGTTGTCAGTCTTGAAGTCTCAAGCAAAAAGCATGTGTTTAATGAAAATACACAATGAACATACTTAACAATATTTTAAAAACCTGACCGAAAGAATTAAAACAATATCATTTAAAGGTCATTTAAATTTAATGTTTAGTATTAAACTGTGTTAAACTGAAACAATCAATTTCAATAACCCAAAACTCGCTGTGTAAGTTTACAGCATTAATGTAAGTTTACAGCACTAGATCTAATTGAACTAGACCAAAGCAAAGCAATCGAACTCCATGTTTTCAAACTCACTATGCAAGTTTACAGCACTATTTGAACTAGTCCATATAAATATTGAATAACAATATATTTTTTTTAAACAAGCTTTTCAAAAAACAAAATTACTATATAGAATAAATCAGATTTTTCACAACTGCAGTGATTTATTGTTGCATAATTAAATTTTATTGAAATATTCTCTTTTTCTTACATATTAAAAAAGACAAAAGGATACGAAAACAATTTTTTTCAAGGGAGATAATTATAGATTTTTAATATATTTATATATAGAGTTAAATATATCTTAGAGTTTTTTGGACATATTTTACATTTGTAAAACGGTCTTAAAAATAAAATAATTCCAAAAAAGTTTTTTAAAGACTGTTTTCAAACGGATTTGTATTCTTTTTCACTTTTTTATGTAGTTTTAAAGAAACAATGAGATAACCTTTATCAAATGCATTTAATTTTAATTCAAAAGCTTCACTAATGAGATATAGCACATCAAAAAAGATGACAACGATTATTCTTCACATTCGATCCCTTCCAATAGGGATGCAATATATAAATGAATGATAGTTTACTCAATGCCAAGCAGTAAAGCAAAAATTCAAAATGAGTCCATGATACATAAATTATTTCCTTCACCGGCGTAAAAAAAACTATATCTTATATTAATTGTTGGTGATAATTTTATTTGAAATAACTATTTTTTTTATTATGAGTATAACGTGGTTGCTTCTATTTAAAGCTGATAATGCCCCCTCCCCCCCACCACCCCCTCTTTCTCGTTTACATCTACGATTTACTATTTAAACACAACTCTTCATCTTTCTCTGATCTTTTAAGGACCCACTTAAAATTTGACACTTGTTGCCCGATTTGAGATTAATTTATCTAAACAATGCATCCTATCTAAGAATAATCATGAAGCTATTCGATGTTTGTTATTGAACACACCTTTTTAGATATATTACATTGTAATATGTTTTATTTTAAAATTCAATTTTTTATTATGTTTGATAGATTAATTTGCGCAAACTCAACACAAGTCAGACATCTTTGGGCCGACTGGGCGAGCTGCAGGACGCTCTCACTGAGTTCTTTATAACGAAAGTTACGTAGACCAGGGCGAGACTTGACATTTGCACCGATGCTCCCGCTTAACGGCACTCCTCTGAGCGAATTTTCGGAGGTCACTAAATCCGATGTGAAGAAAATCCTGGCTGACTCCCTGAAAACGTTATTTTAGCTTGACCTTCTTCCTGCAAGGCTGTTGTACGAATGTTTAAATGAATATAGTCACTATCATAACTAATATCATAAATCAGTCTCTAAAATCTGGTTTTGTTTCATCCTCTTTTAAAGAGGCGGTTGTAACTCCACTGCTAAAGAAGGTGAATCTCGACCAGAATGTGTTGGGAAATTATCACCCCTTCTCTAATCTAACATGTATATCCAAGATTTTGAAGAAAGTCGTTCTCCGCCAGCTCCCGAATTACCTCATTTGGTGTGTGACTTGTTTGAGCCTTTCCAGTCAGTGCATCACTCTACTGAGACACCTCTGTTGCGCGTCGTAAATGACGTTGTGACATCTTGTGGTGAGGGAAATATATCGCTTTTGTTTGTCGTTACTTGATCTGTCGCCTGTGTTCGATACGCTTGACCACGGCATACTTCTCAAACGTCTGGAAAATACGTTCGCTTTCACCGATACTGTCCTGAGATGGTTCGCTCGTATCTAACAAATCGGGTCCAATTATCGCAAACTGCTTGACAGCAAAGCAATCTATCATCGAATTTGTAGTACCCCAGGGCTAGGTCCTAGGCCCGGTGTTTTTCAATATGTAAGTACAGCCCCTGGGTGCCATAATCAAGCAAGTTGATAAGCTATATCACATGTTTACGGATGATACCCAACTCCAGAAAATTGTGATCCCCTCTCAGTTTCCTAACTAAGCTTTTAAGTATGACACAGAAGACAATGGATTCAATTAAGCAATAGATGGCTATAAACAAGATTAAATTGAACGATGAAAAGACCGAGTTGATCCCCATTGCTACCAATAAAAAGCAAAAATATATAAATAATACACAAACCTTTACTGTCTCTGGTATATAGATTGAGTTTGTTCAAAAAGTGCGAAAGCTGGGTGTCTACTTAGACAGAACACTATCTATGGAAAACAACATTAACATGCTTTTTAATGCAAATTTTCTAGAGCTGCGCAGAATTAGTCAAATAAGACCTTTCTTAACGTTAGATGAATCAACTAGGGTGATGTCTACATTCGTGCTATCCCGCTTGGACTGCTGCTATTTTATTATGTTTGGTCTTCCAGCTACGCTCTTGAGATAAAATTAAAATAGCACAGAATAATGCGGCTTGCATTGTTCTTTGAAAATGCAAATTTGATCATGCTAAAACACTTCTAAGGGAGGTGCATTGCCTGCCGGTCTGTGCTCGCATACAGTATAAGATTGTAATGATGTCCTACCGCTGCTTACATGACCTGGCACCGTCCTATCTTAAAGTCCTGCTGACGCCGTATGTATAAATTTGACAATTGCGCTCATTTGATGAGGGCAAACTCTCAATACCACGTGTACCAATTAAGACTATGTGAGGGGCACACTTTCGCGTTTGCTGTCCAAACAATTTGGAACACCCTGCCTGTCAATCTCAGAAACAGCCAGTCACTTGAGTCTTTCAAAACTGATTTAAAGACATATCAATCTCGCAAACACCTGCTGGAGTGATGTTGTCTAACTCCATATTATCTTCTAGATGTGTATTGGCCTGTGTTGTTTATGGTTGCAAGATATGAAAGACACAGAATGGGTATTTTTGTATATAGTTTGTGTAATGTTGCATTTTGTATTTCAATGAGGTCTATTATATATTGTTTCATTTGTCTTTTAATATACTAGACTATGTACCACACTTGTTTAAATAAAGTTTATTATTATTATAATTATTAAAATGAACATTGTTCTCCTTACTTTGGATCGTTGTGTGGAGAAGACTAGTAAGGTTATTTTTACAATTAATATCGCCTGGTTGCCTATTGCCGTATTTGCCAGAGTGCTAGAAAGCACCCCAAGTTTACAGCTGAATTAAGGGTAATTTTCATAGCAGGTGATACAATCATGCGAGATGTATCGCTAGACACAAGCAGGTGAAACAATCATACGAGATGTATCCCTAGACACAAGCAGGTGATACAATTATACGTGATGTATCCCTAGACACAAGCAAGTCATACATTCATACGAGAGTTACCTCTAGACACAAGCAAATAATAAAATCAAACAAGGGTTATCCCTAGAGACGAAAAGGTTTTAAACGTATAAAAGTGTTATCCCCATATACCTACCAATAAAAGTAATCTCACAACATAACCTATGTTTGCCACGTTATGCCAACAAAAAAATATATGCTTATCACGTTATGCCAACAAAGCATATGTTTAACACATTATGACAACAAAACCTATGCTTACCACGTTATGCCAACAAAACATAATTACCACAATTTACCATAAATAAGAAGCAACAATTTACATAGAAGCTTGAAGTACAGCGTAAGACTTCTGGTAGAGATTTGTAATTTCAATATGAAATACGGTGTAGAATCTTATAGAATCATTTGAATCAAAAATAACTTTAATTAAAAATTCAAAAACATTTAAGGAAAATCATAGAATTATAGACACAGAAGATATTAAGAAATGTCACTTTGATGTAGTCATGATTTTAATAATACACCTTTCAAAACAAAGTGCCAAACTCTAGACGTTTGCATTAAAGCAATGTCGAGGCGGGCCTGGGTGGGTCGGGATTATTATGGGGAGGGCCGCGTTAGGGGCGGGCCCAATAGGGGCGGGCCCCAGGTAGGGCATCTTTATAAAAATTTATGTTTTTTAAATTGTCACAAGATTTGGAGTCAATATAATTATTTAGGTAAATAGTAAAGTTAAAAAAAAAAGTTTTCAATTAAAAGGGATTGAACATGTAAGAGATAAAGATTAGAGTATTTGAGAAGCCCTCTGGTTTATAAATATATAATAACATGTGTATTTTCAAAAAAATATGGTCTAGATATTTCCATTAATTGTATATTTTTACTAAAAAGTGGAATACAAAAAAAAAACAAAACAACAACAATACAGACTCACATTATTTGATGGGAAATTTAAAACTGAAATTCAAACCCCATCGTGCATGTTCTTGTGGATAATGAAGTGATATAACCCTTGATACACACCACAGAACGTAATGCACCTTTCTTCCAAGTAGTTTCAAAGTGCACCATTATGGTCTAGGCTTTAACCCTTGATACACACCACTGAACGTAATGCACCTTTCTTCAAAGTAGTTTCAAAGTGCACCATTATGGTCTAGGCTTTAACCCTTGATACACACCACTGAACGTAATGCACCTTTCTTCAAAGTAGTTTCAAAGTGCACCATTATTGTCTAGGCTTTAACCCTTGATACACACCACTGAACGTAATGCACCTTTCTTCAAAGTAGTTTCAAAGTGCACCATTATGGTCTAGGCTTACTCAAAATGTGGTCTCAAAAATTAACTTTACTTTAACGTGCCTCGAACTCACTTCCAATTAACCCGTCTTTTTATTTGGCTCCGTACCCTTGTTATCTAACGATGATTCAAAGCCAGGTTTAGGGATCATTTGATCATGTTTAAACTATGCAGGAAGAATCTATAGGTCTGGAAATAATTTATAGGTTAGAAAGAATGATTATGTTAAATATTTATTTATTTATTTATTTATTTAGGCATTTTTATATAGCGCTTATCATAAAGCTCTAAGCGCTTTACAATTATTAAAACATGTAAACTAAGTAAATACAAATGAGACACTAGGATAGTAACTACTATTCTATAGAAACAATGAAAAT
>CAXITT010001464.1:15570-32957 GCA_964033795.1 Lymnaea stagnalis
TATTTAGACAGAGATCATGTGATCTAGAAAGGGCTACATGTAAAGAACATAGGCCCTGCATCATATATAAATAGCAACAACAAAAAAAACCAGTGCACATGGCCTGGGTGGGGGCACAAGGCAATTCCATAACATTCTGAACAGCAGGCATGATAAAGATTTGATATGTTTTACTAACCATATTTCTGGCCTATGGGGTTGGACTCTTGCTGGGCAAACCTTAGAGCTTTAGTTTCCTGCTCAGCTTTTGCAATCTCTTCCAGTTCTTTCTGTCATTGAAAAAAAATGAAATAATAATAAAGCATTTAAGTACAGTGGATTTCATTAATTTTGCTGAGGAAATTTAGAACCCCACAAGCAGACAGTTTTACATTAATATCTCCTGGATTTTAAAAAAGGGTTAAAATTAAACAATACAACTATATGTCAAATTTCATCTGAATGCTAAACGAATATTCAAGACCCATCTCTTCAAGCTCTACTATACCGACTCATTCTCATCTCCTACACCCCTCTAACTAATAAACAACTCTCGATGCTGCTGTGTGATGTCCATGGCCAGACAGGGGTAGATGGTACTTGCGTGGGTGAGGTCAAGCTTTTTACCAAATGTATAATTTTCTGTAATTGCTTATTTTTATGTGGAGAGCAGTGAGCCTTGCCCTAGGCTGGGGTACTGCGCTATATGAGACCACCTTAATAATAACACTAATAATAATATTCAATAGAATTTGAAGAATAACCTAACTGCCCGCATAAAAAATGTACTCCAACTGTCTCTCCTAATGTATGTTCAATAGTTGAAATTAACCATGCCCATTTAGATATATACAAGATATGCTTAGGCATGAAGAAAAAAAAAACGACAACCAAATGGACATTTTAGCTTAAGGGGGGTTCACAGGTTGCAAACTAATTTCTTTAATTAAAAGATTTAATTCACATTTTTATGTTTGGAGAACACCTTTGGATTTCAATAGCTGAAAAACCGAATGAAATTAAAAAAAAATTTTTTTTTTGATTTAATTATTTTATGATTATGTAATATTTTAATGATATTTTAGAATCATCATAACTACAAAAATATTGAAGTTACAATGATGAAACTTGGTACAGACAATCTTTATGATATTATTGATGACTCCAAGAGAGCATTTTTATGTAAATCAAATACTTTTTAAAATGTCTTTGATCCTTGAGGGTCATGAAAAATAATTGCGTCATTACATAGAGTTTAATTTTATTATATTTGTTAAAAATCAACCAGACAAGATACAATAAAATGCTCTCATGAAAGCATAGTAAATAGTATTAGCTACATCTGTGCCAAATTTCAACTCTTAATCTCTAAAGACAAAAAAAATACACCGTGCAAGGTGTTGAAAAAATACAAAAACAAAGAATGGAGAAAAACGATGAAAACAACTTTGAATCAAGATATCATTCAAATACTTTATTATATGGTTTTCAAAACTTTTATTTTAATAACTACAAACATAATTAATAATTTTTAAAAGTTTTATAATAGGCAACATATATTCATTAATTAGTCCTTTTTCTATTTAAAAAAAATTATAGTCAGAGCCGTCTCCTGCCTTCTGGAGGCCCGCCCCCCCCCCCCCCTGGCAATTTAAAGTTTGGTTAATATTTTAATTTTGTTCCACATCACGATTTAGGGCCCCTTTAAATATCCGAGGCCCCCTGCAGCGACGCCTCGGGTTCTAGTAGTTTACAACTCCCAATGCCATTTTCAGGACACTTCAAATGCCCTCAGATAAATCCTTTCTCCATAAATATATTGGTAGTAAGGGGGAGATGCAGCAATCAGGTTAGCAAAAAAAGGAAATCAGTGAAACAAAATATGGGAAAACCTGAAAAGGGGGTGAAACAAAACAGTGAACGAGTTGGCATGAAGCCTTCACCAGCGAACAAACAACCATAAAAACAGAATTAAATAATAATAACACTTAGCTGAAATGTAGTACCTGAGAGGACAGCAATTGAATTGTGCTTGCACTCTCTCTATATCACATGACAAATAGATTATGTGATGAATAGACAGGGATCACATGATAATAGACATTATGTGATGAATAGACAGGGATCACAAGATAAATAGATTATGTGATTAATATGCAGGGATCACATGATAAACAGACAGAAATCACATATTATTTAGACAGAGATCATGTGATCTAGAAAGGGCTACATGTAAAGAACATAGGCCCTGCATCATATATAAATAGCAACAACAAAAAAAACCAGTGCACATGGCCTGGGTGGGGGCACAAGGCAATTCCATAACATTCTGAACAGCAGGCATGATAAAGATTTGATATGTTTTACTAACCATATTTCTGGCCTATGGGGTTGGACTCTTGCTGGGCAAACCTTAGAGCTTTAGTTTCCTGCTCAGCTTTTGCAATCTCTTCCAGTTCTTTCTGTCATTGAAAAAAAATGAAATAATAATAAAGCATTTAAGTACAGTGGATTTCATTAATTTTGCTGAGGAAATTTAGAACCCCACAAGCAGACAGTTTTACATTAATATCTCCTGGATTTTAAAAAAGGGTTAAAATTAAACAATACAACTATATGTCAAATTTCATCTGAATGCTAAACGAATATTCAAGACCCATCTCTTCAAGCTCTACTATACCGACTCATTCTCATCTCCTACACCCCTCTAACTAATAAACAACTCTCGATGCTGCTGTGTGATGTCCATGGCCAGACAGGGGTAGATGGTACTTGCGTGGGTGAGGTCAAGCTTTTTACCAAATGTATAATTTTCTGTAATTGCTTATTTTTATGTGGAGAGCAGTGAGCCTTGCCCTAGGCTGGGGTACTGCGCTATATGAGACCACCTTAATAATAACACTAATAATAATATTCAATAGAATTTGAAGAATAACCTAACTGCCCGCATAAAAAATGTACTCCAACTGTCTCTCCTAATGTATGTTCAATAGTTGAAATTAACCATGCCCATTTAGATATACACAAGATATGCTTAGGCATGAAGAAAAAAAAAACGACAACCAAATGGACATTTTAGCTTAATGCCTTCTTCAGCAGACAACACTCAACAAGAAACAAAAAATTATTTTAAATTTAAAAAAACATAAGTGTATTTAGACTCCCTTTCAGTAACATTAATTGTTCATACAAGGTGTTAAAATTGAAAATTCAGGAGGAAAAAAAATCAATAAAAATCTAACAGCAATAAAAACAGATCAGTCAATGATTTAATGTTCTTCTTCTTCTATATATCAAGGGCCAACGATCAATGTATTGTTCAACCATATGCTCCCAGCATATTGAGCAAAGAGATCTAGGTGCAACAATCCCATTTACCACACTCTGCTGTTTGTGTTTTGGCATCTCTTACCTGGCTTCTTGATTTCTGCTTTTCATATTCTTTGAGTTTCCTTGCAATTTCTTTTTTCTGATGAATTATGTTTTTCAGTATGGCCTCTTTGTCATAAATATGTCCGTCATCTCTGAGGAAGAAAGCAAAAAATTTACACATTTATTACATGGCTCTCCTCGTAAATTAAAAAGAAATATGAGGATAAAGTAAAACTGTTAATGGTGTAAATTATGGTCTGTTGAATTGATTGTGAAATGTCCCCATAAATATTTCAGACAATTGTATTAAAACTCTATTTAAAGCATTATTTCGAATGGTCAGTCTAGCGCAGAATAATCTATAGATTTGGAGAACTTTGATTAAAATTAATAACCAAAATAATTGCTTTTTCGTTAAACAACACTGGCCAATAATTTTAGGCTGTTTGTAATCATATGCATTTAAATACCAAATTTAAAGATGAAATTATTGGTAACACAAGCTTGATTGTATCCATTTTAAATTCTTTATATGAATTAAAAAATCATTATCTCGTAAAGTGTGTCAAACTACCAAAACAAACAAACAAAAAAAACCCAATAAGAATCAATCACATCAGATTGCATGACTTTCCACTCTCACTAGTTAAAATCAGAACACAATCAATTAGCTGAGTATTTATGAGAGAACCCAGGTCAACTTACGTGACTAAAGGCTCTTTACATGGCTGAAGGGTCAGACAGCAGCAATCAAATTCCTAGAAATTAGCAAAAAAATTTAGTTTAAGATAATATTATTTTTTTAAATTGGTAAAATAAACAAGCTTTAACAATTAAGGCTGAAACAACTTCAAAACCCCAATGCCAAATGAGAAATGAAATTCTATTCAGAGGGTGCTTCCCATTGTAGATTTCAAAGAAAGACATGATGATACCAGGAATTTCTTTATATGTGCTTCTGATTTCAAAGTAAAAGTAGTGAAAGAACAAATTATTCTGATATCTAAATGAACAACAACCTCTAAATCATAATGCAAGTTAACTGTTGAACACTATGGTGTGCTTATTTAAAATTCAAATTTCTAGGATCCATTTCATTCCTTGGCAAATCAAAGTTGTGTACTCTGCAGTGCAACGACTTTTGTTTAAGTAACTTTATGAACAGAAATAGTGTTTGAAATATAAGATGAATGTTTTTTAAGTATGTATTCACTATGTTAAAGTTCAATGTGTAATTTAGATTTGATGGCAGATCAAACTAAGACCCACTGTATTAAAATTACCTTAACAGCATCTTTTCCGTATCGTACTTTCTGTGAGCCAAAACCAGATGCTTGTGTATCTTTTTTCCTTTCGTGATAGGTGTATACAGTGCCAGCGGTACAATTTCTGCCATGTCGAGTCATCTTATTCTTAGATAATTTAAGAATTAAATTTTTTATTTTTTTTTATTCGCTACATTTTCATATCTGTTACATTATATTTTTGATTTGCCTAATACAAAAGTCTTTCTCCCTATTTCTTTTATATATTTTTGACATAATTTGTAAAACAAAAAAATGTTCACTTCTCTACCCTGGTTCCCATGATCTATAGACACTCTACAAAATTTACCTTCTTTAACAATGGAGAGGGAAAAAAAATGTGTCATTAGTTATATAAAATATTAACAATGTTTACATCAGATTATTTATTGGTGTAAATGAAGTTGTTCATTGAAACTCAAAATATTCGGGTGATAGTAATCTATATCAGTTTCAATATAGTCTAAAAATAATATATCAGGGGAAAAAAAAAGAAGAGTTTTGGGAGTTAAGTTAAATATGAGGTTTCAAAAAAATTTTTTTTTAAAAACCTAAATTAAAGTCTTCACTGAATGTAGAGAAAGAGGCAAACTGTGTGTTAAAATTAAGCTTATGCTAAAGATTATCCAGTTTTGTTTTGCAAATTTGGTAAAAAAAAACTTCACACTTTGAACGTTGGAAAATTTACAATTTGGTCTCTATCATTGAACTTTGGAAAATGTACACTTCAGACTCTAACATTGAAGGTTGGAAAATTTATACTTGAAATTTTAAAAAAAATATATCTCATAATATGTAAATCTGTCATCCTTAAAATTTTGACTAAATAAAATATCCCTATAGACTAAAAGCCATTACTTGACTCTTGGAGATCACCTGCCTTTTTTTGGCTTTTGTGCCCCCTGGATGTGAAGTGAATTTTCTAAATTTCTTTGCACATCATAATTTCTGGCAGTGATGTTAAAAAAAGATCTGATGGTTATGAGAATAAATATGGATTGATTTTTACTGCAAGAATAATCAAATTTAATTACTTTCACAATTTTTTGTCAAAATTAGTATATTTTGCCTACTATTACTGTTACTAAAAAGTAATTGGAGTAGAGCCAAAGAGTATTAGTAAAGTAGGGGCCACCCATAAATGACATTACACTATCTTGAACCCCCCCCCCCAACCCCCTCAAATCATCAGAAATATGTTGCAAATTTTAGTCACCCTTAAAAAACATTGTCAAAAATTCTTGATCCTTACCCCCACTAAATTTATGACATCATTTATGCATGGCCCCCATACTAACTGAGTAAGCAGTATTAAAAACTACAAGAAATAAAATTTACAAATAAATATTCTAAATCTATACAATTTTTAGCGACAAATCATTCTTATAGACAATTTTAAAAAAAAAAACTTCTTGAAACTATGAAGCCAAAATTTTTGTCTCTATGACAATGTCATATGACCATGACCATGAGTCATGATTCTATGTTATAACATAAGTTTAGTGCAGGCTATGTCATTCTTATCAGTGTTGAATTTCTCCTGAAATTTGATCATAGAAGTTCAAAACAAACAAGTAGAAATCACAAACACTGACATTTCCTGTTTTGATGTGCTTCAAAAGATCTTTGTAAAAATAAGTCTCGATTTTTACGGACATCCTCTAAAGTTTTTATGGACTTTTTTGGATACATATTGTTTAATTAAAGGCTTAAATTACTAACTATTGGCAATATTCATTGACTGACATTTTTGGGGATGGGATCATTTGCTGCTGGGACATTTCACAGCCAGCCTTTCCCTGGACAAAGGAATATAAATTATTAAAATTAAAAATTGATAATATAAATTTAGAAGTAATTAAAATAATGTTGAATATTTAAGAACTTACATATATTGAGCTTGAATTGATTTATTTAAACTAAAAAAAAATAGAGGCCACATAAAACCATTATGTCTCTGTGTAATCGGAAGTGTAATGAAGTCATGAATGTCGGCAAAATGGCCTGGAAGTGAAACGGCATTGGCAAATCATCATAGATCGCTATTTTTTAATAAGTAGTAGCCCAAAGAAGCCTATTTCCTTTAATAATATAAATTATAAACGAAATTGCAATACGTTTGCTGCACTATTCACTATCGAATTTGGCAGATCCATTTATTAATTATTGGTGAATTAAGTTTGAAGACTACTTTAGGGCTACACTTTCACTTCAGTTGAACTTATCCTTGTGTGTGATGAGTGAGTATTGATTAATGAATTGCATAAGCTACTCTCTATTTTTGACTTAAGTTTAGGCTCAGGCCTAAGTATGTCTTTAGTTTATTCAAAATTAACTATTAACAGGCTAATAATTAATTTAACCTTTAAAGTATAGTTTAAGGGAATTTAATTATACCCCAAAACATCTACTATGGTTTTAGTATATTTGGTATTGAAACCAATAATTTTCAAGATGCAAAGCTCAAATTTCATGTGGGGCTGCAGTATATTAATTAACCTACTAAAAGAATTAAGCAATATAACTTTGTGTTAACAGTGTTTCTCACTAATTTAATATTTGTGAGATCGGTCTAAAAATAGGTCATTTACATTAAAATTTAAGAGTGAGGTAAAAGTCAAATATATTAGTTTAGAAATGTGATATTCTTTGGAATTATAACTAAAATTTGTGAGCTACAGTTACACATTGGTAAGTGTAAAAATAAAATGTTTAAATAAAGCAAAATATCTTTAAAATAATAGACTAATAATGAAAACCCAACTTAGTACCATGGAATACATTTTTACACATTTTAACTTTAGGCCTATTGCAGGCTCCACCAAAAAATCAAAAAGTTGTCAGAAAAATCAATACAATATAATATTACAATACAATGCCCGTTTTCCAAAATGCCGGAAAATTTAAATATAACAATCACCCAATGAAATTATAATTTATAATATTTTGCATATTAATATTTTTTTAAAAAAATTAAAATTAGGCTAACTTTTAACTCCAGTAACAATCTAAGTCCAAGAATAAACAAAAGTGAGAGAATCGTACACACAGAAACTCAAAGTGGTGGAGGTAGCGTAAATTGAAATCTGAATAGCATTTAAAGGGACCCAAGTACGCATAATAGCCGCTATTATTTGCTTATTTTAACAAACGTGAGTTATTTTATCTTTCCACGGCCACCATCTTGGTTACCACGAGCCGTCAAAGTTTACGGGTCGTGGCAACCAAGATGGCGGCCATGTGTTACGTCACGGTGCCATCTCTCTGCATTTGATTTTGGTCAATGGCAGAATTAACTGTTATTGCCTTACTTTACCAAATTTAGCCTCACTTATAATACTTACATAATAACTTATATTATATTAAGTTCACTAAGCCTGTCTTATACTTTAAAATTCTAAGGCCTATTGTTAAATTCCATTCATATTTAGCTTTTATCAAAGAATAACCTACAATTTAAATACAATTTGGACTTCGTGATTAATGCATACGTATACAGTAGGACAGAAATATATTGTTCTTTCTACTGCCACTAATAACTTACCAACTTGTTTGTTTACAAATTATAAACCGGAAACATACATTTTTTCGTCTGAACAAAGTAGCTCCGTACTGAGAGAAATACCGAGAAGCTGTTATCATGGTAGGCTAAATAGCACAAGAAACGGACGTGCAAGAAGTAGCTTTTTCTTACTGTTAAAAATTATATAAATATATATTTACATACATACATTTTAAGTCAGCGAGTTGGATAGATATCTTAAAACCTCTATTGTAACTCGACTGTAGACAAGAAAGGATTCCTCAACTAAATGGCGTCTAGGAAATAGATGTCATCAAGTGTAACATAATACATGATTACATATGCACCGGCTTGATGGATCTAAATTTGGTAGTTGAGTGGGTGTTTCTATTCTATATTATTATATGGGGCTTTCCATAAAGTACGTCACGCGCCAGAAAGGGGGGGGGGTGTAAGAAAGTGTGACAGTTTGTGACAGGGGGGAGGGGGGGGCATGCCGTGTGTGACGTCACACATTTATTTTTTAAAATTTTAGTTCTAATTTATTTCTTTTCTTTTTTTAAAATAGAATTGGTAGTTGAGTGGGTGTTTCTATTCTATATTATTATATGGGGCTTTCCATAAAGTACGTCACGCGCCAGAAAGGGGGGGGGTGTAAGAAAGTGTGACAGTTTGTGACAGGGGGGAGGGGGGGTCATGCCGTGTGTGACGTCACACATTTATTTTTTAAAATTTTAGTTCTAATTTATTTCTTTTCTTTTTTTAAAATAGAATTTAATAGCTTTAAAAATAATTTTCAAACATTTTTTGAAAGATTTGAATTAGTTTTATGTCAAAATAGCATGAATTGTGTATCTCCTGAATGTGTTGTTCACGATTCCTCTCGCTAGGAGCGCTAGTATGCTGTTGCGAAGCCTTGTTTTATGTATAGCCTTTCGGAGATCAACAGGAGTTTTCAAATTACAACTATATGATCTTTATTGTCCATCTTTGCACACCAGTTTACTTGATAGAATTTACAAAGTATGTTACTTATACTTTGCCTCACAAACAATTTCGTAGAAAGATACAGGACAACACAGAGCTCGGGCTCGGGAGAATGTGCCAACCCAAACTGTTCCAGAATCAACTCAGATAAAACGCATCAGTCCTTTGAGAATCGCTGCTAGACGGCAAAGAGAACTCATGGCAGTTATTACCAGAAGAGAAAAGGCACATTCAGAGGATGTTGAGTGGCTACATGAGGATGAAGTTGATCTGTCTGCAATTATCCTTCAAAAAACGATGATGGTGAAAGATTTTTGCCAATCGTAACTATGGATGAACACTTCACTTCACCATGGATGGATGATGTCCAGTGAATATTTTTTGAATTAAACATAATTCACAGGGCCATAATAAAAAGATTCAATATAGCAAAAGAGTTTATCACATAATTTGTCCATATAGTCTTTTTTTAGTCAAATTGTTTTGTTTCCTTTTTATTATTTAATCACTGGGTTAGGTCAAGTTTTGCTAATCCACTTCTTATCATGTGTAAAAAGATTGCATAATCGGAAATTATCTAAAACTTGACCTCACCTTTTGTAAATGAAAAGCAGCAGACAAATGATGTGTATTATATAATTGTCTAGTCTAATTTTTGTTTTCAAATTCAATCTAGATTGAGTAAATGCTTCAATGAATAACTGTGACAACTGTTGACAATTAACTGTTCTACTATTAAAGTAATTTTAATAATGTGATAGTTGTTTTAAGTGGAAATTGTATATTTTAATACAAGTTAATAGTGAAGTGTGTTTTAGATTAAGTTTTAATTTGGTGTTAATTTTTTTTTTTTTTAAATTTGTTCGAAAGTGTGACGTAATTGGGGGGGGGGGGGGTTCCGGGGTTTGTGAAAGTTTGTGACGGGGGGGGGGGAGGTAAAAAGGGTAAAAAAGGGGGGGGGTTCCGAGATTTGGGACAGTTTGTGACAGGGGGAGGGGAGTTAAAAATGGTCAAAAATACTGTACGGACGGCCCTTATGCTAGTACGGGAGGTTAAGGTAAATGGGAATTGTTCTATGTTATAACCAGACACCCTTTCTTGTATTGGAAAAGATTTAATAAGTTTAAAACTTGGGTTTCAATCATTATAATTCAATAAAATTATTTTATTACTAGAAATAACACCCCTAACAAAGGCGAGGAAAATGCGCTCAATTTATATCTGCTCAAGTTACTAGACCAAACATTTATTTAAGTAATGCACTTTATAAAAATCCCAATTAGTGCTAACTTCTGAGAATTTTATTTTGCGCGTCCATTGAACACAGCGTTACAGCCACCCATACAAACCTAGAGAATTTTCATTTGTGATACGTACACAGATAATAATATTTCAGAATGCAAAAAAAGACCTTTGAAAAATTTATTAAGCTCCTATACAGCTCAACGCAGAAAAGCGTTTTTCAGATTTTACATTTACTTCTAGTGGTACATTTATTTCATTATTTGGTTTAACGATTATGTAAAAAAAGTACAATGCATAATATCTCCAGGACATTAAGAACCAGCAATTTTCTTTATTTAAACAGTTGATTTTTTGAAGGACTCGGATGTCAATTGGTACACAAATAAAAATCATTGAATATTTACTTAGTTTAGGGTGCATTTAATACACTTGATAATAACACATTTCATAGCTATTTTCCCCCCTCAAACCCCAGATGAGAGTTGCAAGAGTTCAAGTTTGTGTCGTACCAATCACTAGATGTCGTACCAATCACTAGATGTCGTACCAATCTCTAGATGTCGTACCAATCACTAGATGTCGTACCAATCACTAGATGTCGTACCAATCTCTATATGTCGTACCAATCACTAGATGTCGTATCAATCACTAGATGTCGTACCAATCACTAGATGTCGTACCAATCATTAGATGTCATACCAATCACTAGATGTCTTACCAATCAATAGAACGTCTTCTCTATTCACGACATTTTCACTAGTGAAATGGTTAAGGAGCACGATCAGCTTCAGAAGTGAGACTGTTATCGAAAGGAATTATTTAAATTCAGATCCTGGGGCTACGTGCAGTTTTCTTTAACGCAATACAGATTTAAACTCTCTCATTGTTGCAATAACGAGCTCTAGTTAGACGGTTTTTATATGTGTCTTGTTTTCAGCTTAGTTGGTACGGTTATGAAAGATTTATTACCAACAGACTAGAGAAAAGCAAGAAGATTAAATAGACACAAATCGTCCGTGCACTCGACATGTATGGTGAAGCTTTTGGGAAGGAAATAAAAAATACAAGACTAAGAGTCTCGGATTCAACCCTTTAAACAACAAAACTTAATTAAATTAAATGCAACATCTAGCAATAGGGAAGAAGAAGTTACTAAGTTACGCATGCGCGGAGTGTTATATTGTTATTTATGCATTTCTACTTAGCTTAGAGAAACACTAATAGTTTCGTTATATATAATATATATGCATAGCCTACTTTAAAAAGTAACATCTAACTTCATTCGAATTAATTTTGCATTTTAAAATATACATTTTTTAATGTGATTATTTCATATTCATAGAGGAAACCAACTATTTAAAAAAAAATAAACTTTATTCTAAACGTTCCCCAACAATTTATAAAGCATACTATTATTAACTAAACTGGCGTCAAATGTTGTTAAGTCTTTAAAATAGAGGTTCATTATTCTTCGACATGTCAACCGGAACACCTGAAAATGACTTGACGGCTTGGTATTATCAGCACACTAATACGCATTCGATCAACCTGACAATACATTTATTTATTTTGAAATGATGCCACACCTTGACTTAGAACTTTCTACTGACATAACTGAAAATGCCTCACCATTTATAGAAGATAAGGGGCTTTGCGGGCGATTTCTAGTGTATTTTAGTTCAAGCGAAAGATTTTCACACGCTGCTTAAAATAATTGATAAAAGAAAACTTAACTGGCGTTAGACGTGGGGTAAAGAGTGCAGTGTCGTAAGAGAATGGTGCTCGAAGCAAATCAGCAGAAGTGGTCTCTTTAACACATAGTGCATAGAGTACATAGTTTATATATTGTTAAATAATGTTAGGACTTTATGTAGACCCCAAAGTGCCACCCGGGGCTGTGTTCCCTTCACACTGATAGTTACGCCACTCTGGAGAGGAAACGTTTCGACTGCTTTAAAGGGGCCTCAGCAGGTTTTCATCCGGCACTTGGTGCAAGGGCAGATTTCAGGTTTTTTTTTAGGAAGTGTGAGTGAGCAGCAGCTACGAGAAAACCACAGGGAAGCAGTGTTCTAGCTAGATGATAAAGACAAGGGCATAAAAGGGTGCACAAACTGCAAGGAATATGAAGAAAAATATTCTGTCTAGCAAAGCGGCTGACAATTTCATCCCATAGATTTGTTTGAAAGTCACCGAGCGTGACGAAATGGGGGCTCGATACACAATACTTTCAGAAACCCCTGATAAAATGCCATTTTGTTCTCCAGCATCAGTTATATTTTTAGCTAATTGCTTTTCGTTGTCTGTACTGCCTGACTCCGGGATGTCTCCAGATTTTTCTACACGGTGCCGTGGGTTCGCTTGGCACATCTGATGCGCCGCGTCTGTGGCAACTTCCTCGTGGTATCTGCGCATGACCAATACTGTGGCAATGATAGCGACAACACCTTCCATGATAATGAAGATCAGAAATAATGTCATGCGGTGCAGGTGTTCTCCTTGGTTCATGTTCCTCGGGAAAGTGTCCCTACGGATGAATAGTAGAATTCGTTTATGAGATGAATTAAGCATATGGTATGTGGATTTTTTGCACTAAGCTTTATGGGTTTTGCAACTTTTCATTGTGAAATATCCCATTTTACTGGACATTTTTAATATTATGTCCAAAAATTAACTTGCAAAAACTAAACAACAAAAGTGTAAATGTACAAGGTAAATCTAATATCAAAATGTCTACTCTGACTTAATCCTTCTGAAAAAAACATTGAAATGTCAAGGGTGCTTCCATATTTCCTACTTGGATAGTCACTGGTCTGATAGGTGACTGATCTGATAGTTGACTGGTCTGATAGGTGACTGGTCTGATAGTTGACTGGTCTGATAGTTGACTGGTCTGATAGGTGAATGGTCTGATAGGTGACTGATCTGATAGGTGACTGATCTGATAGGTGACTGGTCTGATAGGTGACTGGTCTGATAGGTGACTAATCTGATAGGTGACTGATCTGATAGGTGACTGGTCTGATAGGTGACTGGTCTGATAGTTGAATGGTCTGATAGGTGACTGGTCTGATAGGTGACTGATCTGATAGGTGACTGATCTGATAGGTGACTGGTCTGATAGGTGACTGATCTGATAGGTGACTGATCTGATAGGTGACTGGTCTGATAGGTGACTGGTCTGATAGGTGACTGGTCTGATAGGTGACTGATCTGATAGGTGACTGGTATGATAGGTGACTGGTCTGATAGGTGACTGGTCTGATAGGTGACTTGTCTGATAGGTGACTGGTCTGATAGGTGACTGATCTGATAGGTGACTGGTCTGATAGGTGACTGGTCTGATAGGTGACTTGTCTGATAGGTGACTTGTCTGATAGGTGACTTGACTCGTACTTAACATCGTGGACAAAAGGACTAAACCAGCAGCTGCCTCCTTTGGTCAACCAAAGAAGTTCTACAACATCCTTCAGAACATCATTAAGTCTCAGTGGCGACTTCCTTGAGTCACAGACACTATGGTATGTATTTGCCTCCTTATAAATGGGATTTTGACCCCTAACCCCTTCCCCTTTTCACACCTTTTTTTTCTAAAGAGAAGCTAGTCAATAAACCTTTATTAAAATAATAAAGGTAGACAGCGTCGGTGACAGCAAAGGTCTCAAGAACGCATCCTACAAAAATAAACCAAATTCTTTAAATCATAATAATCTCTCCTCTAAATAAGTGAGTTTTTTTTTTTAAATAGTATAATACATGCCCCCGATCACTAGCGGACGCAAGACTTACCCAACGATACTCAAGTACAGTGTGGACGACATGTAGATGGTCACCAAGTACGAGATCTTCTCCCCGGAGCCAGGTGGAATCCAAAACACCATCAGAGTCAGCAACGAGGTCATGACCATCGGCAACAGCACGCAGAGAATGTAGTACAGCTCGGACCTCTTGATTCGGACGATGACTTTAAAATACGAAACGTCCGCAGCCGAGAAGTTACCGCTCAGTGTTACATTGGTCAGCGTCCATTCCCCTTGCACTCTGTCCAGGGGCTCCTTGGAGAGCGGGGACCTTTCCATTCTGGTGGCGTTGGTGGACACGTTGACGTCACATCCGTAGACGATGATAGGTATCTCGCACGTCTGGCTGTCAAGGGGGTAATAGGTCAGGTCAAAGCTGCAAAATGTTGTGGTGAATGACGTCAGTCTGTAGTTGATGGCCCCAGTATTTTCTAAGATGACGTAATCAGGGTCAGCAAGTCGCTGGGGACTATCATCAGTAGAGGACACCACGTACATTAACGGAAGCCATACCCTGTGATGTGGAATGATATATATATACATATATATATATATATATATATATATATATATAGTGGTGGGATTAATGCACATAAAGGACAGATCATGTCGACTGAATGATGAATGAATGTTTTAATAATATAGTCTCAGATCTCAAATGCATAGATCTTACTAGCATGCTAACAACACACTGAACCTTTTTGCTTGCCTGTTGAACGCGGAATTACAGTCACACTCATATACCTAGAGAATAATTATTTGTGACAATGACGCGGTGGATGGGTCTTGCTAATTGATAACAAATTTCGTACATTTTGACGTTTACAAAACTTTGTAGTGACATAATGAAATGTATTAGATCCAGCGGCGTCACTATGTGGGTTTGAACCACACCTGGTGACATGCACACAATCGACTGACGCCCCTGGGTAGTGCTATAGTGACGTAAAATGTGCCTTAGATTAAGCTAAGTAATTTTATCCCATGGAAAAGCTCAGTGATTCTGATGTATCGAAAAGGTAAAGAGCATTTCATTTACAAGTTTTCAGTCATTAAAATATGCTGTCACATACATCATGCCCCAGCCTAGACACGCATGCTGGCCCGGTAGAAGCACATTAGATCACCGACTGAAGCAACTATCTTCTGCCCGCGGTGCCAGAGATTATTCCTATCACGGATCGGACTAGCAAGCCACCTAAGAACTCGTCGTAACCCCCCCCCCCAAACCGGGATGACTAAATGGTCCTAGTCGATGTTGAGGGACGAACAACAGTTACGTAGTTAAATAACCTGTCATTAACATATTGTTACTGTTAATATTATGCCATTAATATATTGTCACTGAGGTAAATATTCTGTCACTTAAATGTTGTCACACAGGTAAATCTTCGGTTACGTATATGTTATGGCCCAGGTAAACATTATGTCAATGAAATGTTGTCACTCAGGTAATTATTATATCACTTACATGTTGCCAGGGAGGCGGACCTGAGTTATATTCCCATACTGCCCAACATCCCATGCCAGGCAAGGATCCCTCAGACTGACTTGCACGAAGAAACTAGTTTCAATTGTTTGTTTAGCCTCTGACACAGCCGCTATCTGGAAGATAATCAATGACAGTAAGGCGAGGAACTCTTAGACTGGCTCAGCCGCTATCTGGAAGATAAACAATGTCAGGAAGACGAAGGTCTTTTAGACTGGCACAGCTTGAACCTAGCTCCGCCCCTCCACGTGCCAACCTAACCCAGTGGACTTACTCCTCCTCTTTTCTTTCGCTCTTCCCTATTTAATCTCTCACTCATTTACTTTCCCTTTGTTGACCTTTTAGTGGAGACGCGAAGAATTAGTTTATGCTTTAGGGAATTTTCCGGCTTGGAGTGGGGCGTTAATAATTTCACCTTTTGTCGGCTAAAAATATGTGTTCCCTTCAGTAAATATCGGAATAAAGTTCATCATTTGCTCAATGTAAAAAAATTGGTCACAGTGATTTTTCCGCATAAGTTGCCTCTTTGACTTGAACCCCCATCCGTCCCAAACTTACAGCATTATTCAGGATCATCCCAATGGACTACAATCAGGCTCAACAAACTCGTCCCTTCTGATAAGATTAATTATAGAAGAAGAGATTTTATGTTTTCAATCATGCGCTTCCAACTGAGTAGTCCTTTTAGGCCATAGATTATCACATATTATCTTAATGCGTTTTTCTTTATATCACCATACATTAATAAATTACAGCAAATATGAATTTAAGCAGCCTGGTCGCTTTTATATAATAGGCATGTTCCACCGTTGTAACAAAATTCCACAAATCCTAAGTCAAATAGAAACGGACAATAAAGAATAAATCATGCCGCTCACCTGAAGCAGAAAATAGCCAATGTCCACTTGAACTACAGCCCCGGGCGGTAGTGCTGTGAACCTGCTCTGAAAGACGGGGTGGCTGCCCAGATCTTCGTACAGCCTAGCCATGGCTTGCCTGTGACGGTCAAGCTCGTGGAGGAAAGCGGCGCCCAGCACTGACGAGAACTGAAGCACCAGCAACCACGGCATCATTGATTAGAGCTTCAGACGCCACCACGAATTACAGGATCGAACGCGTTCAGTTTATTGCATATTATTATTTTGTAGTGTAGTGGCTGAAACTTCTACTTGGAATCTATTCGGGTTCTCGCTCCCTGCACTTGCTCTTACAGCTAAACATTTACAAATATGAAGTGTTTTTTTTTTTGTGTTTTTTTTTAATAGGAAAGGTAATTTCAATATGACATTTTAAAACCAATACCAGCTCATCTAAAAAGTGTTTAAACATTAGCACACAAAAGAAGTGTTTAAGCATTAGCACACAAAAGAAGTGTTTAAACATCAGCAGAATTAATGCAACAAGTGGATTTGTCCATTTACTAAAGTGATGGATACAATGAAACGCCGACTTTAACAAATACAACATGATATGTGTTTGTTGATTTAAAATTTAAATCCTGCCACACTGGTCGCCATGGCAACAAACAGCAAACACTTGAAAAAAAACAAAACGAAGGGGGCAGCTCTCTGAGTTCAATGTCAACATCGACATCGGGACTTGGTAATATCCAACTGGTAGAAAATAAATGTAATGTGGACTAATGCGGTCTTTGTTAGCATGGGATTTTTTTATTTTTTTTTTTTGGGGGG
>CAXITT010001464.1:32994-56179 GCA_964033795.1 Lymnaea stagnalis
TATATATATATATATATATATATATAATATATATATATATATATATATATATATATATATATATATATATATATATATATGAGTATGAGTTTAACGAGCACTGAACCAATAAAAGAGGCAGAGAAACAGGTACACAAAAATGAACACCTTTTAAAAAAATCAAATCAAACACGTGAGAATAGCCTGACGGGGGTTTTATTTGATTCATACAAGGAATATCAAAACATAAAACGGCGCGGACGTCATGAGAAATGAGATGAAGAACAACATGTCTAAAGATTCCGAGGAGAGCTTCCACGGTTCGCGCCCTTTGACTGAGCCCGAGATTCGCTTCGGCACGAACCGCCACAAAGATTTCGAGTGGTTCTCGTCGGGCTTCTTCACCTCGTCCAACGGGGTCAACTCCTGGGAGGCGCTGTTGCTGTACGAGCTGCTGGGCGAGAAGGTCAGCTTTTCCTTTTCCTCTTGATACCTGCGCAGGACCAAGATGGTCGCCGCGGAGGTTGCGGCGGTTTGGGCGATCGTGAATAACAGGAAGCACGCCATGCGAGTCGTTTCACCGGACATTGGGGAATTTTTGGGGACAGTGTATCTAAAGAAGATGTTAGAATGGAATAATATTAGATTAAAATTAACGGAATTCGGTGAAGGCTTTGTGAATAGTAGAACCGACACGCTAAAAAGAAAGTGTTGGCTCTTTGTTGACAAGGTTAATGTTCATTATTTTATATGAGAAATGGGTTTAGCTGTCACCCCCAAGGATAGAATGATAAATTATTATTTTTTTAATACCCATAATGTTCCGAGTATACAGCGCTAATGAGAAAGGATGTTTTAAAAAAAAACGGTCTTCCGGTTTGCAATCCGGTTTGTAATTTTCATAAACCGGTTACCGATATTTTATCATGATAAAAATTAATCAAGAATTTTAAATAACATAAACAAATTTAAACTGAAATAAAATTGACACTTGGAAAGAATGCCAAATGACTGAGGAGTGAAGAACGTGCACCACCAAAACCCCAGAGTAAAAAAGCTCAAAGGCAGACCTAGGCTTAGATGGATGGATGATGTGGAAAATGATCTATAGCAGCTGGGAATCCAAGCATGGGGCAAAAAAAGCATCAATTAGGTCTGAGTAGATGTCATGAGGCAAGCCAAAGCCCCACATGGGCTGTAGTGCCACAGGGATGGATAAAATCAAAATGTTCAGAACCAAAAAAAAACATTTCTTGGAGCTCAAAGTAACTGTACAGATGATCACCAAGAAATAGTCACTGCTGCTGTAGCTAATTTCAACGTAGACAATATGCTACTAATGTCAATCTTGGAATCCAAATCTTTATTTGACTTGACGGCATTTGTAGAGCCACTGTATCGCCTTTATGACGTCAGATAATGATGTTGATGGCATTTTCAGAGCCACTATATCGCCCTTAGGACGTCAGACGATAATATGGAGAATGAAAACAATGAATTTTTTGTTCTGAATACCAAAAAAACCGGATTTTTAAAATCCATTATTAACCTCACATTCCCGACTTTAAACTGCACCCTTACTTAATGTTGTTCACACATACCCGTATTTTTTTTTTCAACATCTCGATGCGTAGTTCTAGACCACGCCACTAGTTCTTAAGACTTACATTAGGAGACGTAAGTCCGGCCAGTCCTCGGAACAAGGCGGTACCCGCGGTACCTGTTTGCTCAAATGACCTCCCTTGAACGCCTCTCAAAACTCACCCAACTAGGCACACGTACAGTGCCGTGCAGACGTGGACAAACCCGAGGTACGTCATCTTCTCGCCAAAACTCGGCGGGATCCAAAAGACGAGCAGCGACGCCATGGAGGTCACGGTCATCGGCAGAAGCACACACGCGACGTAATAATCCGCCTTTCTCTGTATGTCGACCGCCAGCGTGATGTACGTGGTGCCCTCGACGCTCTCGTGGCAGCTCAGCGAGACGTTCAAGGTCGTCCACTCGCCGTTGAAGGTGAGGACCCGTTCTCCGCGAATCAGCCCAGGGGGCTTCAGCATGGCCTTGACCTCGACCTCGACGTCGTACCCGTGTACCTCGACGGGGATGTAGCAGTTCTGCCGGTCGACGGGAAAGTAGAGGAGGTCAAAGTTGCAGACGGTGACCGCTGTGGCCGAAAGCATGTAGCTGACGGAGCCGGTGCTGTCCACGATGACGTAGTCGGGGTCAAAGTTCTTGTTGCCGTCGTTGTGGGCTGATGATATGAAGGACAGAAAAGGTCGCCAAACCCTGAAACATACGTCAGTATTTACTCAGTTTAATTTGATTGTGGTCCCAGAAGAGGGAAGAATTCTTTTTTTTTTTAAAGACAAAAGAAAATGCTCAACGTTTATGCTAAAAGCCTTCTAAAGTAAGCAAAATAACACAATACACTAGATATTCAATTGATTAATGATAAAAAATAATTTATATTTTTAGATGTTATGTTGATAATTTTCTCAAGTTAACAAGAAAATACTAAAAAGTGTATTTATTTTATGAGTAAAACCTTGTTGTTGATTTAAACAGCAAAAATATTAACACTTTGAGAGTTGTTCTTAAAGCTAGGAAACCTAACAAACACAGTTCTGAACTAGTACAGAAACTAATTTATAAAGTCCTTTCCGATTCTACGTATACATTTCTATTTTAACCTTGCTTGAAATGGACAGTACTTTTAAAATGTCACCCTAGTTGTTATACGAACACGGCAAAGCATCTTATGTCGATGGCCTATGTTTCAAATGAAACTAAAAAAACTACAACACATTGATATAGAGAGTATAGATTATATTTACAAATAGATTCCAGGAAAATAGAAGCAAATGATGACTGGATATTGTGGGGGAAAATGAAAGGCAAAACATTGGTGGGTGTGGGTGGGGGGGGGGGTTGATTAGATCATTTTATGCAACCATTGTTGTGATCTTCGTAGGAGGGAGAGTCAAAATTGAACACAACGAATATTTAAACAAAAGAAGTGGCGGTGGTGGGAGAGAGAAAGTCTTGGTGATCATTCAACCATTTATTATGTTATTGAACACAAATGAGAGAGAGAAAGAGAGAGAGAGAGAGAAATTGAAAGAGAGAGAGAGAGAAAGAGAGACAGAGAAAGAGAGAGAGAGAGAAAGAGAGACAGAGAAAGAGAGAGAGAGAGAGAAAGAGAGAGTGAAAAAGAGAGACAGAGAAAGTGAGACAGAGTAAAGGGAGACAGAGAAAGAGAGACAGAGAAAGAGAGACAGAGAAAGAGAGACAGAGGAAGGGAGACAGAGAGATGGAGACAGAGAAAGAGAGACAGGGAGAGAGACAGAGACAGGGAGAAGGGGGGGGGGGGGGGGGGGGGTTGATTAGATCATTTTGTGCAACCATTGTTGTGATCTTCGTAGGAGGGAGAGTCAAAATTGAACACAACGAATATTTAAACAAAAGAAGTGGCGGTGGTGGGAGAGAGAAAGTCTTGGTGATCATTCAATCATTTATTATGTTATTGAACACAAATGAGACAGAGAAAGAGAGAGAGAGAGAAATTGAAAGAGAGAGAGAGAGAGAAAGAGAGACAGAGAAAGAGAGAGAGAGAGAGAAAGAGAGAGTGAAAAAGAGAGACAGAGAAAGGGAGACAGAGTAAAGGGAGACAGAGAAATAGAGACAGAGAAATAGAGACAGAGAAAGAGAGACAGAGAAAGAGAGACAGAGAAATAGAGACAGAGAAAGTGAGACAGAGAAAGAGAGACAGAGAAATAGAGACAGAGAAATAGAGACAGAGAAATAGAGACAGAGAAAGAGAGACAGAGAAAGAGAGACAGAGAAATAGAGACAGAGAAAGAGAGACAGAGAAATAGAGACAGAGAAATAGAGACAGAGAAAGAGAGACAGAGAAATAGAGACAGAGAAAGAGAGACAGAGAAATAGAGACAGAGAAAGTGAGACAGAGAAAGTGAGACAGAGAAAGAGAGACAGAGAAAGTGAGACAGAGAAAGAGAGACAGAGAAAGAGAGACAGAGAAAGAGAGACAGAGAAAGAGAGACAGAGAAAGAGAGACAGAGAAAGAGAGACAGAGAAAGAGAGACAGAGAAAGAGAGACAGAGAAAGAGAGACAGAGAAATAGAGACAGAGAAAGTGAGACAGAGAAAGTGAGACAGAGAAAGAGAGGCAGAGAAAGTGAGACAGAGAAAGAGAGACAGAGAAAGTGAGACAGAGAAAGAGAGACAGAGAAATAGAGACAGAGAAATAGAGACAGAGAAAGAGAGACAGAGAAAGAGAGACAGAGAAATAGAGACAGAGAAAGTGAGACAGAGAAAGTGAGACAGAGAAAGAGAGACAGAGAAAGTGAGACAGAGAAAGAGAGACAGAGAAAGAGAGACAGAGAAAGAGAGACAGAGAAATAGAGACAGAGAAAGAGAGACAGAGAAAGAGAGACAGAGTAAAGGGAGACAGAGAAATAGAGACAGAGAAAGAGAGACAGAGAAAGAGAGACAGAGAAAGTGAGACAGAGAAATAGAGACAGAGAAAGTGAGACAGAGAAATAGAGACAGAGAAAGTGAGACAGAGAAATAGAGACAGAGAAAGAGAGACAGAGAAAGAGAGACAGAGAAAGAGAGACAGAGAAAGTGAGACAGAGAAAGGGAGACAGAGAAATAGAGACAGAGTAAAGGGAGACAGAGAAATAGAGACAGAGAAAGAGAGACAGAGAAAGAGAGACAGAGAAAGTGAGACAGAGAAAGAGAGACAGAGGAAGGGAGACAGAGAAATGGAGACAGAGAAAGAGAGACAGAGAAAGAGAGACAGAGAAAGAGAGACAGAGAAAGAGAGACAGAGGAAGGGAGACAGAGAAATGGAGACAGAGAAAGAGAGACAGGGAGAGAGACAGAGACAGGGAGAAACTTACAATTCTCCGGGCAACCGAATGCTCGTGATGTTGCCGAAGTCTTCACTAGACCAGGCCAGCGCCCCGTCCTTGTAGCTGCAGTGGAAATACAAGTTTGTCTCAATCGTCTGCTCGGAGTCTACGATTTCAACAATCTACAACAATCAACAATCAGCAAGCTAAAGCCATCGACTTTGACAATCTATAGCAATCAACGTTAACAATCCCTAGCAGTCAACAATCGGCAAGCTAAAGCAATCAACATTAGCAATCTACAACAATCAACGATCGGCAAGCTAAAACAATCAACATGGTCAATCTATAAAAATCAACATTTACAATCTATAGCGATCAACATTAACAACCTATGGCAATCAACATTAATAATATATAGCAATCAACATTAACAATCTGCAGCAATCGACATTAACAATCCGTGGCAATCAACGTGGGTAGAATGTCCATAAGGTTGAGAAAACTTGCACATCGCTTTACAAAGTTAAGAACAAATGTTCTTCTAGGTGCCTTTCATGAACAGTTTGAAGCGATAGCGCCTACATTCTGGAACAGTTTGCCTCAATCTTTAAGGTTAGGGCGATTAGAAAATGATAAAAAAAATCATTTAAGAAAAATTTAAAGACTTTTTTGTTTAAATTAAATAGATTTAAGAACACCAGAGCGCAGTGAGCATGTTAATGCGTAGCATGGATACCAGCGCTATATAAATATCCAATCAATCAATCAATCAATCAATCAATCAATCAATCAATCCTCGGTCGCCAAACGGTCAAACGTAGACATTGCAGTGGAAGGACCGATTATTTGATGACCGTTTCATCCAAGCCATCCTGGGGTGGGGGAAAAAAAGGGGGGGGCGGGGGGTCGTCGCCCCCAATTAGTGTTAAACTATGCAAGTGTCCTAAACTAACAGGGCATGACAAACATCAACATACCAAAATGCAAGAATAAAATAACCACCATCATATCATACAATTACAACCAACGTCGACGTGCTGCTTACTATCGGGAGTGGCCTAGTTTTGGAACGTTACGGCATTTAGGCTCGAATCTTGCCGCAACTATTCGGATCATCAAATCTATCGGGTGTAGGGATAGTTCATTGGTCCCTCAATGACGCTATGGACTACTTTTCATAGTCATCCTTACCTCTCTTTTTAAAAGAGACATAAAAAAATTAGAGGTTGTTTTTTTTGTTTTTTAAATAATTAAATTTTCGTTTTATTGTTCTACAAACTTTTCTCGTGGGGGGGGGGGGATCAGTTAACTTTCTCAAGGGGGTGTCGTCCAATGTTCCCTTTAAGCTGTGTGGCTGCGCGGCCGCGCAGCTATCTCACAGACGCCGCGCAGCAGTTTTGAGTATCCGCGCATCAAATTTCCATTTAAGTGAGTGTTTGTGTTTGTGGGCTGTAAAATTTTGCACAAAAAAAAAATTAATGCTGTAAAACTTTGCACACAACTGTATGATTTTGCACACGAACCAGCAAACCTCAGAGGGAACATTGGTGTCGCCCCCCCCCCCCCCCCCCCCCCCCAAAATTTGCACACAAAAAAAATTGAGGCTGTAAAACTTTGCACACAACTGTATGATTTTGCACACGAACCAGTAAACCTCAGAGGGAACATTGGTGTCGCCCCCCCCCCCACTCCCCCCGGGAGAGAAACTGAAAGAAACACAGATCACCACCCCCTAACATTGGTCGTTATTTTAATAATGTGCACTTTTTACATAAATTCCGAATCTACAACATGCTTTGGTTTCTCTTTAAAAGTACATTTTTAACTTTATAGGTTATAAATGATAAGCACATACAATTTGTACAGATAACATTTGAAATCAAGTTTTAGAAACTTCCTTTTTCTTATTTCGATTGTAAATGGCAAATGTATAATGCAGCGTTTTCAGGTTGAAAAAAAAAAAATCACCTCCCCCCTCCCTCCGATCAATTTTTTAAAAAAAATTAATGCTGGGTTGAATTTTTTTTTTTTTTTTAAATAAAAAAAAACAAAAAAACTCACATCTAACAAAGTAACTGCGATGTCCACCGCGACAGTTTCTCCTGGGGCAGTAGGGTTGAGGTGGTCCCGAAATAAGCGGTTGTTGGCGAATTCTTTGTTTAAGTTAACCCTTGCCTCACGTTTAAGATCTGTTTGGATTGCGACGTTCGCTTTCTTCAGGGGGACAAGTGTCGTCAGCAAGAACAAAACAATCAGCGCCATCTTGTTGGAGCCGCGAGAAAAGAAGAATCACTCTAGTAGCAACAACAAGGGGAGTGAATCCAAAAAAAAAGAAACTTAACCAAAAAAAAAAAGCGAAATGACGTCAAGGCGCTGACTGCATGAATTGACCAACGTTTATATCCATACTCAAAGATTTGCTCTGTGTGAAAAACTTTTTAAAAAAAACAACACACACACAAAAAAACAACCCACTAATTTCTAATGTCATCTATCTTCACATCAATCCATATCACTGAGCGTGTATGGTGGACCATTGGGCATACCGCTTTACGCCATAAATCGTGCACTATGGTGCATACCACTTTACATCATAAAATGGTGCGATATAGTGCGTACCCTTGTAACCTCTAGGGTGCGACCACGAAGAAAAAAAATGTTGATCTTCGGAGAGAGAAAGGAGCAAACGCTTGAATTAAATGATTTCCTCTGTCATATCATTTGCGGTTGTCATGGTTCGACTAAGTAAACATGGATTGGAATACGATACCGTGAATTGAGAAGAGAAAATTTTTCACAGTAAAAATAAAAAATAATTATTTTAAAAACAATATTATTGGGCCTGTTGTAATTTGTTGGAAAGATTTTTAAAAATAAAATTTTTGTTAAATCCAGTTTAAAGATAAATGCAATTTAATTAGACACAATGTTTAAAAAAGAAATCATAAATTGTTATTTGAAATTTTTCTAGCAACTATGACAATTAAGTCAATTGTTAAAAATATATCTGTATTTACTTATCTTAACAAATTGATTTTTTATTCTTAAGTTGATATAAATAAGATAATTACTAGTTTGAGAATGCCTTCGTGATTTTGGGACAAGGAAATATTTTCCCAACACTCCACACAGATCAGATGTTTGCGTCTAAATTTGACATGGACATCCCATACGATAGTGGCGATAGCATGAAGAGTTGAAATTTTAAACTATAGGTAAGCGTGCACTGATGAGTCGGACTCAATAAAACCACCCCATGTGTCTCTTTGATGAGTCGGACTCAATAAACTCACCCCATTTGTCTCTTTGATCACAATTTGTTGACCTTCATTTTGCGGCCCGCGAAGTAAAGAAATGTTCTTTTCTTAAATGCTTTCCCCCATGCCCATTTTCTTTTGGGACGCACAAATTTTTCATGAAGTGTTACGGCCCGCCTTACATTTTGAGTTGTGCGGGCCTGCTGTAGTCCACTAGACACGAAGGAATTTAATCATGTTATTTTTTTGACGAGAAGTAGTGGGGTTTTTTTTTTTGGGGGGGGGGGGGTTTGCGATTGCGTGACGTATAACTGAACCAGAAGACAATAAGTTTACCACGGCATTTCTTTTTTTAAATACAGATAGCAACAGACTGATAGAATAACGTCCCATTAGGTTTGATTTATTTTTTTTCTTCAAGATTATAATTCATAGTTTTAAGGATGTTAAAATATTCGCGGTTATCACACTGGTGATATAAGGAGTCGTCGCCCCGATAATGTGCCCTGCTAAGTAGTTAAAACATTTCTCCGATAGTTCTCTGTCCCCGTCAAATGCTGGCTGACTCGACCTTTGAGTTTGACCAACAGGAAACAAGCTGTTGAGCATGACACTCCGGCTGTCGGTACTCCGTCTAGCGCAGATGACGTCGAGATGATGAGCACACTGCGCGAGGCCAGGTCGGGGTTGTGTGACGATTTATCCAAACGAGACGTCTTGCGAGACCGAAACAGACTGCACCCACTTCCGTTATCTCTTGTGGATTTCACGATCTACATCTTTTAACTGTTCGTTTTTTTTTTTTTTTTTTGCCGATAACTTAAGAGCTGAACTTTGGCACACACTCACACAGCTTAGCGGCATAGAAACCTTTAAATATGTCGAGTTTTGTTGAATTCTAAATTAAACACATTTTGGAAATATGCCCCATGCGGCTTAGGCCAGGAGGAAAATGCTTTCATTAGAATATCACACTTTCAGCTTATTTTTCCCCTTTATTTTAGTTGGATTATTTAAAAACACAATACGTCAAAAATAAATAAAACAATATTTTATTGTGTAAAACAACAACAGTGATTTATTGTAAGAAAAAAAATGTCATTTAGAATTTACAAAATATGGACAATACAGCATGCTGAGTCATGTTGGTGATTTGTTCATTCGGTCTCTAGACTGTAGCGACACCATGGCAGCTAGTGGGGGGCAGACGGTGCAGACGTGTGCTCTCGTGCGGTGACGTGTTGTGTCACTATCTGCCGTGACGTAGTCTACAACTGCACAACGACTTTACCAACATTCTTTCTAGAATACATATACTGTGGTTGGGGGGGGGGGGCAACGAACGAAACACAAATGTTAGTTCCCTGCATACGTAAGTGAATTTTAGTTAATTATCTATGACCGGAAATGCCATTCTGAGATACTGGATCACGTAAATCTGTCCACGTGGCCAACTTGCCTTTAATGGGAACCAACGTGTCGTCTTATAACTTCAAGAATTTACACTAGGACGGTTACTTTCCAGGATTAATATTCAATCAAAACCGATTTCACCAGCAAGTCAAGTTTTTAGCTAAGATTAACGTATGATGTCTCCCCCGAGGCACTTTTGTGAGGAATAGTAACGCTATGAAGACTTGAATGCAATGGAGAATCCGGTAAATGTTTACAGGAGGGATCACGCAACGATAGGAACAAACGTTCGGTGCAAACTTTACACTAATTGTTTTTCTTTTTGAAGATCGGGGTCTGAAACATGCATCTATGTTATTTTGATCCATGTTAAAAAGACAGGTATCCTGTCCCTCCAGTAAACATTTCCCTCTGGTAAGCCCTCCCTACCGTTACCCCATCCTTACTGGTACAACCGCCCTTCCGTAAAACCACCGACCAAATTGGACCCACCAACCAAACTGCTGCATTGCATTCAACTCTATGAAACTCATTATTTTTAGAAGCGTTCTTCCTAATTCTTACCTCTACTGCATCTGGCACCTTCTCAAGCCCCACAAAAGGTCCAGATGACGCCCCCGCTCCGTTGTCAGTGGAGATCTTAATCTTCCCCTCCAGGTAGAGCTTGGACAGACTCGCCAGGTGGCGCGGGAACTCATCACGATAGTGAATCAGGAAGAACCCCCGCATGCTGGCAGATTTCCTTAAGAGCTGATCTCAAGAAAACAACATGACCTTATTGAATGCGTAACGATTGAGTTGTAGCACTAATCAATGAATAACTCCCTATACGCTGTAACAAAACTTTTCTCTGGCGTCATCGGGAAACAATCTTTGACAGCTCTCACGTAGAAATTGATTTTTTTAAAAAAAGGGTTCCACATGTCGAAATTGTTTAGGAAACGCTGGTCAAATGGAGAACACAAAAAAAAAGAATGTTTAATATTTACAGCGAGAGGAACGTGGGATCATTGGCAACGTACAGCAAGAGGGATGTGGGGGGTCAGTGACTACTTACAGCGAGAGGACCATTGACTTTACTCTGAGAAGGCATTTCGGCCGTTACGCTGACGCCCTCATAGTTGGAGATTGAACCGATGATGATGATCCTCCCAAACACGGCCACGCTGCGAAGTATAGAAAGACACTCATGGCTGATCCCTAGCGTTACAACAAAATGGAGGCCTATTATAATGTGTGAGAGCAACGGTATTGGGCAAAGCTCTCCATCAAACTCCACCCCCCCCCCCTGATTACTGTTGCTTTTCAAGGCAGATCAAATTTAATAGAGGCGATCAAAGCCAACACAGTTTATCAAAGCTAAAAGAGTTGATCACATCTAATAGATTCGATCAAAGTTAACAGAGTCGATCAAAGCCATAGAGTTTATCAAATGTTGATCAAATCTAATAGAGTCGATCAAAAATAGTAGAGTCCATGAAAGCCAACACAGTCTATCAAAGCTAATAGAGTCGATCACAGCTAATAGATCCGATCAAAGTTAACAGAGTCCATAAAAGCTTATAGAGTCGACCCAAAGCTAATAGAGTCGATCAAAAATAGTAGAGTCGATCAAACTTAATAGAGTCTATCAAAGCTTACAGAGTTGATCAGAGCTAATAGAGTCAGATGCCGGTACCTACTTTTTCAGAGCCGCATCCAGAATTTCATTTCCTATGCTCTCGTACACAACATCAACACCTTTCTGTGGAGAAGAGGGGAAAAGGTAAATTTAAATGAGAAACGCTTCATAGCCTTGCACCTTCCTTGGCCCGAGTAAGATGAGATAAGAGGAAGTTACAATCATCCTCATTTTATATTGATTCTCTGTTGTGGGGCCCCGCGTGTTTTAGGGACCCTCTAGTAGTAGCCCCTATTGCCTTAGATCAGTGGTTCTCAACCATCCTAATGCGACGACCCTTTATTATAATTCCTAATGGTGTTGTAACCATGAAATTATTTACGTTGCTACTTCATAAATATATATTTTTTTCCATTGGTCTTAGGTGACCCCTGTGTAAGGGTCGTTCGACCCCCAAAAGTGGTCGAGACCCACATGTTCAGGAGGACCGCTGCCTTAGATAAATCCAGCACTGGTTGTACAACCCACAAACTCGAGGAACAAAGAGGAGCTCTCTCTCTCTCTCTCACTCTCTCTCCCTCACTCTCCCTCACTCTCTCTCTCACTCCCTCTCTCTCACACTCTCTCTCTCACACACTCTCTCTCCCTTACTCTCTTTCCATCACTCTATCCCTCTCTCTCTCTCTCTCTCTCTCTCTCTCTCTCTCTCTCTCTCTCTCTCTCTCTCTCTCTCTCTCACACTCTCTCTCTCACACACTCTCTCTCCCTCACTCTCTTTCCCTCTCTCTCTCTCTCTCTCTCTCTCTCTCTCTCTCTCTCTCTCTCTCTCTCTCTCTCTCTCTCTCTCTCTCTCTCTCTGAACCATGTTTCAGTCCAGACTTACGGGGTACTCTTTAGACAGTACTTCATCCAAAGATTCCTTGACGTAGTTGACAGCTCGGTCACAGCCAATGTTCTGGAATAGCCAGAAGAGGTGTTGTTACAGATTCGTCTCAATTTAGGGAGCAGAGAATTTACTCTACGAGACTGGGTTATTTTTAAAAAAAGAAGAAAACATTTTTGAACACCTCTATTCAATTTTGTGATTGCCAGAAGGAAGCGTTCATGTTTTTAAAAAAAAAAAAAAAAAAATAAATTTTCTTTTAAAAAAATCTTATAATTTCAACTGAGATTTTTCAAAATACAAATTTTAGAAATCGCTATATCGATCCGCCAACATTTGAGGTTTCTATTTTTTCAACAAGATAAAATACATTTTTAAAAATTCAAACATTCCAGGAAGTGGGCTAATATCGCCTGTAAAAAATTTAAAAGTTCAAAAAAATATTACTCTTGAAACAGACAGACAAACTCTTCAAACAGGCAACAACACTCATCAAACAGACAGAAAACACTCATCAAACAGACAGAAAACACTCATCAAACAGGCAACAATACCCATCAAACAAGAAGTCTACGTCTACGTTGATGTAAATTAGTATTTTTTTTTTTTTAAATCACTGAAACTCTCTCACCTTTAAAAACTCTGCCTTCTCATCACTTGAACATGTTCCAATAACATGGCAGCCTGCCAGTTTGGCTATTTGAACCTAAAACACATGTCAGACTCATGTTATATGCGTAGATGCAATGTTACAGCAGTGACCACCGATCATATGAAATGTACGCTAAACATTTTAGAGGACGTTTTTTTTTTCAAAATGCCTGTCATGAAATAAGAAAAGAGAGGGGTAAAATCCAATTGATTATTTTATTCTTTAATTAACGTGTGTAGACAGGTTACTGAATGTTTATCAGAGTTCATGAACGGTTAGAGTTTACACAATGAATGATGACGTCATCTAAACTTACGGCAAACTGGCCTGTGCCACCGGCAGCAGCTGAAACCAAAACAACAAGAAAAAAAGATACACCGTGAAATAGTTTACAAAATTAGTATTATTTTATGACTCATTATCCATACAACCCCAGTCTGATATACTTCAGTGATTCAATATTACTTGATATACCTAATTGATTTTACACTTTAAAAAAAGCAACAGATGATAACTGAAGCTCGTTTAAAGGGGAGACTAACATTAATATAAAAACGTGAATCTAAACAAATATTTTGGTTACCTGCCGTGTTTAAACAGGTTTATTTAACGTTGTATTTCGATTTATAGTGTCAGTGTCTGTATGTTCATAATTTGACTACACTCGATGGTATGTCTGTAATTTCAAAACATGCGATAGCAGGATTGTATGAATGTGTGTTCACAATCCTTATCCTTATTGTAGTAATGCGATGCATGAAACGAATTTCTGGCCATGGGAAATGTCGTAGTTCCGGATGGTCAAAGGAAAGTTTTTGGGATGGGAAAATGTGTTTTTTTTAAAAAGAGATTGTGCTTGTTGTTTCTGTTGCTTCTGTAGTTCACAGAGACACAACGTATACAAAACTTATGCGCTGGGGGCGTACGGCGCTACTACTGAACTCCCATTTAGAAATGTGAATGCTCTAACAAAAAGGATATGAATGGCCCTGGCTGTCGATTTTCTAATACTGCTCTCAAAGATTCTTGGGTCGCCAACTTGACACCCCCGCGAGAATAAATACCGCTGAAGGCGGCACCTCTGCTAGTTTGCTGTCATCCGTTAAACTATTGATCGATGAGTTCCAAAAAACAAAACAAAAAAGGGGGTGCTTGCTGTTAAACAAACGTAATCTCACCTGTAACAAGCACAGTTTTCCCAGGTGTTAGATCCGCCTCCTGTATGTGGGAGAAACATAAAAAATTAACATGAAATTGCTATAGCCAGTCTGAGCAAGAAATATACAGCCCAAGTCTTAACGCAGCATTTGGTTCTAACCACGCTGAGACATGACCACACTGGGTGCCATGACAGCTGACCACACTCGGTGCCCTGAGGCCTAACCACACGGGGTGCCATGGGACCAGACCACACTGGGTGCAATGGGATCTGGACACACTGGGTGTCATGGGACCAGACCATGCTGGGCGCCATGAGAGCTGACCCCACTAGGTGCCCTGAGGCCTGACCCCACTGAGCGCCGTAATACAGTGGGGCCTGACCACACGGGGTGCCATGGGGCCAGACCATGCTGGGCGCCATGAGAGCTGACCGCACTGGGCACCCTGGGTCCCAACCATAATTTTAGAGTAGGGGAATTATGCCATAAGTCACGAATGAGCTAAAGACAAGAGGGATTTGTGTGGTTTAATTGAGTCCAAACAAGCCAAAAGTAAATCTCCCGATATCAAATCAAGGTGTCAGTTTTAACAGGGTCGTGGCATTTGACGTTGAGACCCACTGCTAAATGTCACAGCAGGTGACAGAAGAGTTCCACCACCACACACCCCACCCCCAATCCAGCCCTCCAAGCTCCTAAGTTGTTGTCTTATGTTAAATTTAAAACGGCAACAAGGGAGACAGCGGGGGGGGGGGTTCATTGGGGCTATACTGACTTTCCCAAGACAAATGACACCAACGATTATGTTAATCCAGCCCGCCAAGCCCCTAAGTTGTTGTCTTATGTTAAATTTAAAACGGCAACAAGGGAGACAGCGGGGGGGGGGGGTTCATTGGGGCTATACTGACTTTTCCAAGACAAATGACACCAACGATTATGTTACACGAGAAGTAAAGTTATATAGAATTATCTTTTATGCTATGACGCAGGCTTAAATTTAGGCAAAACTAGCATGCGATCTGCCCATAGCATAGGCGTACCCGGGAAAGAGCAGGTGGGCACCATAATGTCCCCAGGCAGATCGTTCAGACCTCTAGGCCTAAGAAGGCATTCTCCACCTTGATGATTTTTTCCTTACTGCAACGCCCCCTAATGGGCTGTCTCTGCATCGACTCATCATTTTAAGTAGGCCCCACGGTTTTACTTGTCAAATCTGATCATGCTGGTCCAATCACCAAGTTGGTCCAATGACCGTGTTTGTCCAATGGCCGTGTTGGACCAATGACCGTGTTGGTCCAATGGCCAGTCTGATATCCATGTATCCTAAATAGCCAACACCATTCGTGTCGATTGTAAGGCGCCATTGGTTTTTGTTTAACTCATGAAAATCCCATATCGACTTGTCAGTTGATGAATGAGATGAGCGCCTACCTTCTCCAAAGAAACGGAAGCTGTCAGGCCGCTGACCATCAGGCTGAGGAACACGGGGTCACTCGATGGTATGGGGATAGCGCTGCTTTCGTCAACAACCTTCAAACATAAGGGATCGAAATGGTACACGAGAGTACTTCTAGTATTATACAATGGTTAACATTAGTTCAACTTATGTTCTCATAACTTTCATAACAAATTGGATTACGTTACTTCAACTTAGATCCAATTGCTTTCAAACATGACCAAAGTTGGGAGTTGTGCTTTATTGTTCTGTAAAATAATGTATGTGATGTACTCAGAATTTGATGTACGCCATTTTTGTCAATTTAACTTCAAGAATCAACACTATAGCTTCAAGTAATAGCACTATAACTTAAGTAATTACACTATAACTCAAGTAATTACATTACAGATTGAGTATTTACACTATTTCTTCAAGTACTGACACTATAATTTTAAGTACCTATGCTATAACTTCAAGATATAGTGTAAGTACTTGAAGTTATAGTGTAAGTATTTTAATCTTCAAGTACCTATGCTATAACTTCAAATACTTACTCTATTACTGCAAATACTTGTGTTACAACTTTAAGTACTTACACTATAACTCAAGTACTTACACTATAACTTCAATTACTTACACTATAACTCAAGTACTTACACTATAACTCAAGTAATTACACTATAACTCAAGTACTTACACTATGTCTTCAAGTATTTACATTATAACTTCAAGTACATATGTTATAACTGCATGTACTTACATTATAACTTCAAGTACTTACTCTATATCTTTAAGTACTTGAACTTTTACTTCAGTTACTTACACCGCTACTTCAAATACTTACAATGTAGTCACAGAACGCCCCAAACTTGGAGTATACCACAATTTGTCCAACTTTCGTGGTTGCCTCTGCACCGACAGCCACAACCTCGCCAAGTCCCTGAAACACATGTGCCAGATATTCAAACCTCTTGTGCAATGAGTTGTGTACATATAGAACTATCACGAAGGCCATTGGGATCTGCGATGACATGCAACCAAGATGAATTAAAACTGTCTTTACGTTAGCAGCAGGTCACGTGCTGTTAAGTGACATGTTGAAGTCGACATCACGAGCAATTAGCAGCGCCAGGCAGCAGCCTGAGGTGGAGCGGTCTCTTTATCTGGGGGGGGGGGGTTTGGGGTTTAATGGATCAAATTCATATATAAGTTTTCAAAACAGGTCATCATTAAAGACTAATGTCAATGCATCATTAGTCCAGCCATAACGCACGGTATTTCCTGTATCAGCCGACTGCTTGGCAACATCCGGTGAGAGATGTTTCCAAAAATAGATAACTGGCGCTTAAAATAAAATCCTAGTTCACCCTTGTCTTTGCAGGCGTTCTTCGTTCTGCCATTGATGTCAATGGACACGTTTTTTAGATCGCATCATCCCGATTCGGTCACTCACTGCGTGTCCAGTGGGCATCTGGATTTTGACCGGATGGTGCGACATGCGTTGGAACGGTTGACCGGTGTTTGTCATAAGCCCCGGTTCTGTGGCCTGCATATTGCGACCATAATAACACCAAAAGACACCGACAGTTATGACACTCGGCATTGTACGGTATACAATTTCTGGTAGTACTTTTTTCCTTCACCATGAAACACTCCACCGCTAGGCGGTTAAACCGAAAGCACTTTGAATGTAGTGCAGGCTTAAGCGTAGTCGTCTTGAATTAAACTAAGGCTGACTAAGGCAATAGTATGCAGCTATTTATAATAACATCAGCAAATAAAAGACAGCGATAGTAATGCGACCAATATCTTACTCCAGTAATGTGACCAACGTCTTACCTCAGTAATGTGACCAACATCTTACCTCAGTAATGTGACCAACATCTTACCTCAGTAATGTGACCAACATCTTACCTCAGTAATGTGACCAACATCTTACCTCAAATCCAACAGGGATGGGGGGTTTGGCAGACGGATCATATCTCCCCGCGGCACAGTTGACGTCTGAAGCATTGACGCCTGCGTACCTGGGGGGGGGGGGGGGGTCAGAGTTCAGAGGTCAGGTGAGAACACTCAATAAAACAACTACGGGCTGGATCTCATGTTGCTCCATAACGGCTAAATACCTCAGCCTGGTAGGCACAGAACCTGATCATTTCAACACAGGGCATCCCCTTCAGACTTTCAGATTTCGCAGGATGATGGCTTGTTGCGTATTGGTGGCTTGTTGTGTATTGGTGGCTTGTTGCGTATTGGAGGCTTGTTGCGTATTGGTGGCTTGTTGCGTATTAGTGGCTTGTTGCGTATTAGTGGCTTGTTGCGTATTGGTGGCTTGTTGCGTATTGGTGGCTTGTTGCGTATTGGTGGCTTGTTGCGTATTGGTGGCTTGTTGCGTATTTGCGACGCCAAATTACCCACGCGCACGATAAAACATGTAAATGATGTGCGTACCCTGGATTGCTGTTAAATTGTGTGTGCCCGGTGTTCTGGCCATAAACATGTGACTTAAATTAACTTCTGCGAAAAAACTTTAGGATATCAGTAAAAAAACAAAAATTGTGTACAAAAGCCTTGTTAGACAAAACAAAATACCAACGTGTGTGATTTCTTCTAGCTTGCTTTTTTTTTTTTATTCAAATGATAATAATCACTCGATACTGGTTGCAGTAAACTAACGCAATGAAATTTACTTATACATAATCTTAGAGCCTGTTTTATTTGAGTTGGCAAGTTACTGCTAAGTGCGCCGCAGTAAACCGAGACATACTTCGCCCATGCTGCTCCCATTGTCACTTGGACTTGGGCCCTACATACACAAACACTGTGTACTATTGTGTCCTTAATTACCGGTTTGTTCTGAACACAACCCTGGTAAAAAAAAAAAAGTGCTTGCACCAAGAATATAAATATGTTATTCCATGGCTTTCTGAATCCCGTCTGCTGACAAACATCTTCTTACTTATTTTTCACCAGAAGCTCCTTGGGTTTCAGTGCTGGTACAGGGGCCTCAACAATCTCAGTGACTTCCCGGAAGTTCGTGCCTAGTGTCTTGGCAACGATCTGCCGCAGTTTTGTCGGGAGTTGGGCAGCCATGTTGGAATCTCAAGTGATCTAGGGATACTGCTGGGAGAAAACCGTACAATGTGTTAATAATTGGGCAGCTAAGTTGGAATCTCAAGTGATCTAGGGATACTGCTGGGAGAAAACCATACAATGTGTTAATAATTGGGCAGCTAAGTTGGAATCTCAAGTGATCTAGGGATACTGCTGGGAGAAAACCATACGATGTGCTACTAATTGGGCAGCTAAGTTGGAATCTCAAGTGTTCTAGGGATACTGCTGGGAGAAAACCATACGATGTGTTACTAATTGGGCAGCCATTTTGGGTTCTCAAGTGTTCTAGGGATACTGCTGGGAGAAAATGACACAGTGGCGTAGGAAGAGTTGCTTAGGGAGTGGTCCATCACGGGCGGCACTTTGATCTTTATATTGACATTTTCGACCACAGCAGAGTTGTTTTTTTTTTTTTTCAATGGAAGCGGGCTGGAAAAATGTTTGGTCCACCCTGGGCGGCACTTACCCTAGCTACTCCAATGAAACCACACAATGTGTCACTTTGATGACGACTCACACCACACGTATGCAAATATTGGCTGCACTGCAGGGAGCTGGAGGTAAAGTACATTAGGTGTTGCTGGACAACAAAGCGTCCTTTAGTGTCATGTAAGAATGTTATTATATGCTGTGAAGAACGGAACACGTCACTTAAACAATCATTTTTGTTTAAACTTCCCGCCGCGATTTGTGTCCTTTGTGTTTATGTAAACAACCTGTGGCGTAGTCGGATAACTTCCTACGCCTAACCATTTTAATGTAAGGAAGGTAGAGGTAAATGATTACAGGAAGTTCGTCATCAGCGCCATGTTGTTCCATTATTCTATTATTGGACGTCACGTGATGTTTTTGGCACGCAACTCCCAATTTTCGAAATTGGAAGACCTGCTGAAAATACTGCACTTATGTTATTGATGAAGCTGATGAATCCAACAATGTTGAATGACATTTTCAATAAAGTTTCTGTTGGAAACCAGACATTGTCTCTTTAAGGCATTCCCGGGGGGGGGGGGGGCTTAACCCCACCAAAGAAAGTCAAGTGCCCCCGGAGAGCAAAATATGTACTACAAAAAAATGGAAATATTTTATTTAAAAAAAAAAACTAAATTTTCATTTTTTATAAAAAAATTTAAAATAATATCAACTTGTGCCTTTCACCTATTAGAATTCGTGGAACCAATGAAATATTGCTACGCTCGATATATCTGATAATCAATATAATTTTAAAATGGCTGGATTCTAGGAATGTTGAGCTACATAAAATTTAAGAATGAAGAAAGTGATAATTTTATTTTACAAAAATTAAGAATTTAACAGGCGCACACATAAGGTGCACGTTTCATCAATTGTCATTAAATCGAAAGCGTTTGTATTTCCTTTAAATTTGCCACTTTTTGGCATTTTCCTTTTCCCGAGTAACAGATAGGAATTTCAAATACTTAGCCTAGATATAGGTCTAGTGTTTCCAAAGTAGGGCAGAGGGCGGGAGACGCTTCTAAACTCAGCCCGGCTTAAAGGCATCCCTGTTTATAGCATGCAAATGAATCTTGTCCCCGGGCGCCAAACACTCTAGCTATACCTCTGATAACATCAGTATAATAAACGATATTCCCCACCTATTTGCACGCAATTCAATGTTAATTTTTCTTGCTGAGAATCCGGTGCTAAAAAAAATAAAAATAAAGCTAAACAAAAATTATTTATTTTGGATTTTAATTAAATTTTTTAAATAAAAACTGCTTTTGCGAGCACTTCGATTACCATATCGATTCTAGTTTTTTTATATCGTTTTAAAAAAATTTTCAATTTCTAAATCATCGATAGTTTTATTTCTTTTTAACTCTATGTTTTTGGTTTTAAAAAAAAAATTGTGTTAAAGTAGATCGAAGAGATAATAAATTCTAATTTATCTTCAGAAATTAATGGAAATTTAAATGTCCAAATAAACATTTGAATCAACTGAATATTGGGAAATTTATACTAAATATGTATACGATTACCCAGATAAAATCACACATTAATTTATTATATCATTTGTAAAGATCTCATGACTTAATTATGCCATTTTATGCTATTTATACAAATGAACGGTATTTTTTTTTAGACATCAAAATTTAAAGACATTACTACAAAAAGTATTTTGATTTTATTTTTAACTTGGGTAAAACTTGGAAATATTAGAAAAGGTCATTATTATAACGAAAGTTGATTATTTTCCTTCTGGTTTCAACATGTCAGGAGATCTTAGCAGTGCTTTTTGTGTTGTAAACCCTTTTTTTAAAAATCCTTTATAATATTAAATTCGCCTTTGTGTTTTTAGGACAAACTCTCCGGGCCGCTAATTGACATACATCCCGTCAACCTATCGAGCTGCAACTTGGCACATAGACTCGTCTCCAAAGACAACACATTCTTTCAAATTATCAGCGTCACCCCCAACCCCAAAATCAGTATTTTCCTGTTTTTCAAAGGGAAGATGAAGGAAATATGATGACACAGATTTCACGAAATAAAATTCCCGATAACTGCGCTAAATGAGATTCTAAAAAAATATCTCAATTGAGTTTGGTGTTGAAAATTTTCTTCTTTTTTTTCTGAAATAGTTGGTGAAATAAGTCTGCGGTGCAAAAGCGGGTGGGTCCTTAGAATATTAATATAGTTCAGGGGCGTGACAAAATGTGCAGTTGTGAGCCTTTGTGGGGGCAGTAATTGTGGTTCATATCAAGTGCGTTACTTGTACACTTGTCTTGTCAGATTTCCAGCCCCGCCCACATTGCTCGATAAAGCATAAAGGATTTTTATGAAAAAACTGTGTTTTTAAGGGTTGTTGACCTCAAAAATAGTTGTTACAACAATTAAAAACCACAATACCCTTTAGTAGAAAATATTTTGAAAATATTATATACCACAACCAGGCCAAGCAGAGATGTCTGTCGCTTGACTTTTCAAGCCCCCTGCCACTCTTTGGGCCTGCACACACACCCCAAAACCCTGCATGCAAATTTGCTAATTTAAAAACTTTGAGCCCCTTAAATATCCAAGGTACCCCCCTCTGCAGTCACAGAGGTTGCAGGACCCATTTGACGGCTCAGTCAAGTGACACCTACATTTTTAACGAGTATCTCTCCTGTTGCTCTCCGATTAAATGTAGAATGAACCTTAACTAAATTCAGTTATGTCCTAAAATGCATTCTAGCATTTTTATTATTTTTTTAAAGAAATTCTGGCGTTGGGCTCTTTGAGAAAGTACTGGCTGTATCTAAGCTTGTGCCAAAAGATTACCCCAAGGTGCGCCACAACCGGAGTAAATTCAGTTTGTATATGACGCTGTGCTTGATTACACCTAAGTTTCCCCAGACGCTTGAAAAATCCTTTCCCGATCAAATGGTCTAATAGAACCACTGAATTCGGGGGCCAAATTGCACTCCCCGGATCTCCCCTCCCCACTTTACTCAGGATCCTTCGGCATCCTTGATTTCTGCCCCACTTCCCGAGAAAAATAACAGCATAACTGGCCCTGGTCGCCAATCTTGGCTCTGATAGATACATGGCCAGTATAGTGCCGCCCTGGGCCAAGCAATAGTTTTTCCAGGATACAAACTCTGCTGTTCTCCGAAAATACCACCCCTGCATATAAAGAGAAATTGACACCTGTTGGAAAAGAAACTCCACCCCCCCCCCCTTCCTACGCCACTGGAGCTGCCTACTCGAACCTCTGAAATGCCTCCCGGGGGGAATTATCTGAAAGAAACACCATATATATATAGTGAGGCCTCAAAATGTAAGTCACCTTGACCCAACACCAGATCTATTATTAAAACTAACAGGTATGTAGGCCTACTGTGGGAGGCCCATTGTGCTGTATGTGTATTCATCTTATCACCGCTCAGCAAACTCAAGCAACAATGATCCCATTAATAATTTTTTTGTGTTTTTTTTTCATTTATATGTCAGGTACAGTCGTTGAATCGATGGTTCTAAGTATGTGTTTTGTGGCGACGTCAGAGTATACTACTCCGATGATTCGACTAGAACTAGATGTGTTGTCACATCGCGTTATATGTAGTCGGGTTTGTGGGGTTCAATTGTTGAAACCCCTTCCCCCATTCAGTGAGATTGTGGCCCTCCGACGTTCACAAAGGCTGCCTGCAACACAAGGCCAGCAGAATCACTGATCTTGCTGAACACAAAAGACGAATCAGAGAAGCCCTCAAGTCCCTATATTACAGTTTCACCGTTGAGATGTACCCATCTATCCTTCTCACCTACCGGTACTTCACAAGAAAATTCCGTGCCAGGCTCAGCATTGCCAGCCGTCTGTACACACACTGACAGAATCAGCCCCCGCACCAATCTAATGATAATATAATATATGGTTGGGAAGTTACAATCGCAAGTTTGAGACCCAAACAGCATTTAGTCAAACTATGGGTTGATGCATTCTATGGGGATGGCAATGTCTCCAAGGCATCATTTGCTAGAACAATTTCAATCCATGTTTAGATTGCACGTCTTAAATTATTTTTTTTCCACGTTGTATATATATTAAAAGCTTCATACATACCAGACAAAATAAGTTTATGTCTAAATTTTACTACTGACATCCGATAATCACACGGTTGCGTCACGGTGTCAAACCTGGGCTCGGGGTAAAAGTCTTGAGAGGAAAAATAGTCACGTGTGAGATGAGATGTTTAAGGCGAGCTGCTGGCCAAATGAGAAGGTCTCACATTTGTAACCAGGAAATACGACACATGGTTGGGGCCATCCCAATCAACCAGAACACGGG
>CAXITT010001464.1:59859-71269 GCA_964033795.1 Lymnaea stagnalis
TTTTTTTTTAATGATGTCACCATTTGTTAATTAATTTCTTATATAAACACATCTTGTTTTATGCTGATCTGACTTCGAATTTGAACCACGTTAAATTTCACCCCTAACTTTATTTTTACCAGTAATAGACTGTGATAATGTGATCTGAACTCCACTCAATATAAATTAATATCAAAAGAGATATACACGTCTGCAACAAAAGTGACCCCTGTTTTTAATTAATATATACATCGGTCGTCCACTTTTAGCAGTTAAATTTTTTTGCCGCCATCATAACTCGATCCCACTAGGCACTGCCATGCGAGTAGTTATTGTATTATATATACTATATGTTTATTTATTTACTTTTAAGATACCACATTGTACCTTTTGGAGACGATATTGTACGATTTTAGGAGCTCGAGGGTAAACAGATGCGTCATAAACAAGGGCTTTTAGATAAAATAATCTAAAATTGAAAATGGTAAATTAAGGCGCATAGCGGCCAGTAGGTCTCCGCACATAGGTCTCCTAGTATTCTAAACATTATATTGAAATTTAAATTGTATAACAACGTCTCGTTTCATACGTTTTATCAAGCAAGTTCAAATACCATTGGCGGGCTGGATGAACTGGCCTCGGATCCAGCCCGCTGGCTGTAGTTTGATGACCCCTGGTCTAGTTGCTCCAAATGATGAGTGAGCTTTCTCCTCAACTAGGAGAAAGACTGGGAACAAGATCTTGACACTACACCTCAGCAGAGTATCAGAACAATATTTTACACTGACTGGCAAATGTCCTTTAAAAGAAAACAATTGATTCATTTAGACCCTACTGGGCCGTCATAGTCGATGATTTCAGAAAAATTCAGCAACAAAATTATTATATTTCAATTGTTTAATGACATGAGAATATTTTCCTGAAATATAACTGCAGGTATGAGATAAAGAATAATTTTAAAACACAATGGTCGTTCAAATTTTTTAAAATGTCAAGTTAATATTCTTCTGTATTACCTTAAACAAAAGTGATATATACATCATTTAAAATTAAAACCTTGAGCCAAGTGCCACATTGCATGGTATCTCAGTCAAACTTAGTATCTCCTGCTACCACTATACAGTTTGTAAACACACAAAAATATCATAAATTTCAAATTATTTTCTAATTTTCACAAAGTTTCACACACAAAAACCTAACAAATTGAACACTTTCTTAAATAATTATTTTTTGATTACACAAAAATTAACAACATGGTGTCATTGAAATCCTTTTGAGACTCTCGTTATTGAGAAAAGGTAAACAAAACTTTTGAAAACATGAGAAAAAATCACAAGGTAAATCTTGCTTTGTTCAGCTGCCATTTCAGTAGGTGTGTTGTGGTGTGGTACTGTGGTACTGTCATCAAATATTATATTCACAGTGCACTTTTCTCATTCAGTTCAACCACGACTTTCCCAACATTCCCTCGGGAGTACATGTACTGGAATAAAAATCAGCACCAGGTAAATCAATGACAGGTAAATTGACCACAGGCAGATAAATGACAGGTAAATCAACAAAAGGTAAATCAAAGATAGTTAAATCAATGACAGGTTAAAAAAAACAAAACTGGAAAAACAGAAATTCATTCCATACTTTGGAGGATCTTTTAGATATATTACAATAGAACATTTTGAAACCAATAACTAAACATATTCTAGCTTCTTCATAACTATTTCATATCACTTGCTATTCAAACATTCATTTGATTGATAGGTTGAGAAAAGTTATTTGAGATTATGCAAAAATAGGGAAAGTTTTCCAAGAGAAAGGGAAAGTCCGTGAAATAGGCATGTGCGCCTCACGAATAATGTATTTTTTTTTAATGATTGAATTCAGTGATATTATCATACAAAGATAAATAAAAATGTGTGTATGACATGTAATTTTTTGGATTCATTTTTTTTTTAAAAATTACCTCAACAGCATCCACTACTTTATCCAGTCCAATGAAAGGTCCAGTTGGAACACCAACACCTTTATCTGTGAACACCTTCAGCTTCCCCTGAAGGTACTGGGAGGTTAACAGCTGGAGATGACGAGATGATTCCTTGCGACCGTGTGGCAGGAAGAAACCTATGAGGCTGCCAGATTTTGCGAGGAGCTGTGAGCAAAATTAAATTTAAATGACACAAGGAGCCATTAGGTTCTCTAATGATTTCGTTGTTGTTTTGCTTATGAGAAATAATATTGTCAACTTGTTACATTCAGATTCTAGAGTTGTTGAGTAGTTAATTGATGCTTAATTCAACTTTTCTGGTATTAAATTGACAAATTTTGAGGCGTGACTGTAATTGTAATGCAATTTAAGAATTCAATCTCAATGTTTTGTTGAAATAAGATAATTTAGAGATATTGTTTTGTAGGGAATTATTTATAAAAAATAAATTCCTTTTACTGATTTTATCAGAATTGCCAGAATAAAATTTAGCAATAAATGTAATGCTAACTATGACTATATAACTATAATATAACATGGGGTCATTCACATAGTGAAAAAAAAAAAAATTTTCATATTAAGACTGATCTATGTTATGTAGACATTCAAAGAAATGAATATGAAATTGTTTCCACATTTCTATATTATTAAGCACTAACAAAATTGTTTATCCACTTACTGACAGTGGAATGTTGACTTTACTAGAATGTTCCATAGTTGAGAAGTCTTCACTTTTTGCACCCTCATAATTGGAAATTGATCCAATCACAATGATACGACCAAAGATGGCCAAACTGGAATGTAAATAATGCAACTATAAGTATCTCTTATATATATTTTGGTACTGGTGTGTCCTGCTTACTTTTCACAACCGGCCCTCCCCCTACCCATGTTTTATATTAATAGTACTGGGTGAAAAAAAAAGCTTTCAACTCAGGTAAAAAGGTTAAATTTTTTCCTTAAGGAGGCCACAATTACATTAATCAATAAAGAGCCACGGGTATGGTGTAGGACTGTCTGTAGGCCAATGTTCAAAGGCGGCAGGTAGGGTGTAGACTATCTGTAGGCCTATTCTTTCAGAAAATGTGAAGTTAACTGGAGTCACCAAGTATTTTCTCAAAATACCCAGATGTTGTGTAAAAAAACTGTCCCGGTTAAACTCTAGTAAGAAGGCATCAAAAGAGGTCATGTACTTTTACACATTATTTCTAATTACAGACTTTACTTTTTCACTGCTGCATCTAGCATTTCATTTCCAACGGATTCATACACAACGTCTACACCTTTCTGTGAAGTTTAAAAAAAAGAATTTTAACAAATTAATTGATTCCTTTCTTTAGTAAATAAAATAAATGTATTTATAAAGGCATTTAATTAAAAGAAGCACATAATGATGTTGTTAAATAAAAATAAGATATTTTGTTAAGTAGATAATTGAGAAAGAATAAGTGTCCTCTGAATAGTATGCTTACATCTTAACTAAATATAGCTATAATTTGATGAATTTGTAACTAGTCAGAGCAAACAGCACTGCACATAATGACGGTGATAAAATTATTTTTTTAAAAGTCCATAATTACAGGATACTCTTTCGATAAAACATCTGTCAAGTTTTCCTTCTTGTAGTTCACTGTCCGATCACACCCAATACTCTGGGGATGAAAAAGATTGGGCACTGAAAATTCATTTCAGCTATTTAAAGTGATGCTTAATGCCACAGTAAATAAAAATTTAATGAAGACATTTAAATAAAATAGTGATATTAGTGAATTCCGAAGTGACTTAATAATTTCTTTTTTTTCTTTATAATGAACATTCACTAACGACGGATACAAGCTTTAATCAAATAATTTAAACTCATTATTGTTTTTTTTTAATTCGAATTATAGATCACCGCTAATTAGACTTACTGGGACAATTTAACCGTTCTTATAAAGAGGTTAAGTTCAGAAAAACATTTTGCATTCACTTAACCCTTTGAACCCTTGGCTCCTGGTCCTAAAATACCCATGCCCCTGGGCTCATGGGTAAAAATTCCACTAACTGACACACAAGCAAACAAAATCAAAAGATTATAATATTAAATATATTTTATATGTTTCAACCTAAATTTGTCTGATAGTAGTCCATAAGTATTATAAGATGTATCACAAGGAGAAAATTGTCTAAGAAATGGTGCAAAATAGCGTAGTAAAAGTTCATTTATATGACCCTGATTTTTCATAAAAGCCTTGGCTTGGACTAAGGGTACACCTGGTGTTGGTTCTTTGATTCCCAAAGCACACATCAATAGCACTAGAAGTTGAAGTCAATCAGTCGTCACTATCATTGTCTATTTGCTTTATTACAATCCTTTTTCAAAACCCAATAATAAACCTTTGAATCATTTACATTATCATAAACCTAAACTCTGGCTTGAGTCCTTTAGAGTAGCAGTTTTTAGTATTTTCGTCACCTCTAAACATCGATAAACATGACTAAAACATAATAAAAACAATGCATCCATGAGCGCAGTCTTTACTGTGACCTTTCGCAAGTCACACGGTAAACCCTGAACTCCGTATTTACAACACATATTATATGCGGATTGTCGATCTAAGGTAGGTATGGATTTTTAACCCTTTACAGTCCAAACCTATTCAGCCTTTTCTGCTCCCAGCGACCAAGCAAAGGGACATAACTCCATTTTAAATGAAGGATCTTTATCCTAAATTAATTTACAGAAAATAAACGAGAAGCAAGAAAATAAAATTAAAAATACCTAAATACAAATAAATGATTAAAGCAAAATTTGCACCTAAAAACAGTTTGGGGGCCCTCCCACTTTGATTTGAGAAAAATTCCTGACCATTCATGATCTTGCTGATCAGTTGGAGTGGAATTGATAGGTCCGTTGTCATTGATGTCTCTACTATTACTATTATCTTCTTCACTTGAATCACTATTACTAGTAGCAACATTTAAATTAATACCTCTATCAGATTATTCACTATCGCTGCTAGATTTATGAAACAGTGAAGCTTCATTAGGCCTAAGTTCTTTCAAAATTTTATCCAAGGCTTAGAAAGGCATTTTTTACAGTGAAAAAATCATGACTTTTTAAAAAAATGGTAGAAAATGAGCCCTTAACACACCGCGTTCAAAATAGTATCAAAATAAATGCCAACAAAGAGGCTTTCTTCCGGTAGAACTATAAATAGTAATGCGCAATGGATTTCCGCTGTGCTAAGAATGAAAGTAAACAACCTCAAAATGGGCGGGTTTGGCCGCAACAGACTGTAGGCGTAAGGAAAAAATTGACATATGTCAGGCCCATCGTACTGTAAAGGGTTAATGCACAGATAGATAAAGCAGGATCGCAGGTTCAAAGGGTTAACAGTGCAAAAACTTATTTAAATGAAAAAACTACAGTGGCCTAGTTTACCTTGAGAAACTGAGCCTTGTCATCATTGGAACATGTTCCAATCACATGACAGCCAGCCTGTTTGGCTATTTGAACCTGGAGATGTCATTATCTTAAATATAGTTAAAATATAAATGTGATCAAATCTTTAAAAATCGTTGATTTCAAAATTTAATTTCTTGCATAGTATTTCATAAGTTAAAGCAGCTTGCAACATCGTTAAGCAGATATTTATTACCAGGAGTCTACTAACACATAAATATCTTGAGCAAATTATTATAACAAATCTTTAAAACATTGCCTTTTGCCCTGTATAAAGATGAATTATTAATTTTCATACATTCTGATAAATCAAAAACATGACACATTTCTTTGAAAAACTTACCGCAAATTGTCCTGTTCCTCCAGCAGCAGCTAATTAAAATAATAAATAGGAAATTTCGTACATTAAATTGTTTAAATCATTTCAATTCATAATGGCACTACCCCATTCATACATTGTGAAGAAAATTATAAAACCCTTTAAATATTTATATATATAAAGCTATAGCAGCTGAATGATGATCTACATCTATAAGGCCATTATTGATAGAAACTGATGTTTATGATTTGGCATCATAGGTATTAATGCATTTATAAAATAAATTAATTTTCTCACCTGTAACAAGCACAGTCTTTCCAGGTAAAAGATCTCCATTCTTGAGAAAAAATAATAATTTTAGAATGTAAGATAAAGTCATTGCTGGATAATGAGAAACTATCTTATAACAAAAATATTTTTATAATGTTTCTTATTATTATTGAAAATCTTTAATAAAAAAATAAAAAATGTGTTTATTTAACTAATAGTAGCATCGTCAGACTATGTTGCAATACTACAAATTCTAATAATTTTATTTATCAATTCCTTATACAATAGTTGTATATAATGGCTTTAGTAAATAAAACATTTTCTTCCAATCTATAACTTTCTTGGTAAAATATTTAGTCTCAATTGATTATTCTATATGTCATATTATATTGCAGATAATTGCATTTCTAAAATACCATGATTATAAAAAGAACTCAACAGATTTATTGAATAATACTTTTTAAATGAGCCTACCTTTTAGTTCTTTAAAATATTACAAATTAAAGAAACCATATTAATTCTTTAAACATAATGTCAAAATATTTATTTACTTCCTACCATCTCCAATGATGAAAACGCTGTCAATCCACTTTAAATCCTACCTTCTCCAATGCCAGAGATCAGTGGTTCTCAACCTTCTTAATGCCGCCACCCTTTAATACTGTTCCTCATGTTGTGGTGACCCCCAACCATAAAATTATTTTCGTTGCTACTTCACAACTGTAGAGTATATGCGTTTTCCAATGGACTAGGGGGACCAGTGTAAAGGGGTCATTGGACCCCCAAAGGGGTTGCGACCCACGGGTTGCGAACCACTTCTATAGAGGCTGTCAATCTACTTTATTTCTTACCTTCTTCAATGCTATAGAATCTGTCAATCCACTTTATTTCTTACCTTTTCCAATGCTATAGAAGCTTCAATTCCCTTTTTTTCTTACCTTCTCCGGTGCTATAGAGTCTGTTAATCCACTTTATTTCTTACCTTCTCCAATGCTATAGATGCTGTCAATCCACATTATTTCTTACCTTCTCCACTGCTATACAGTCTGTCAATCCAATTTATTTCTTACCTTCTCCAATGCTATAGACGCTGTCAGTCGACTTTATCTCTTACCTTCTCCACTGCTATAGAGTCTGTCAATCAACTGTATTTCCTACCTTCTCCAATGCTAAAGAGGCTTTCAATCCACTTTATTTCTTACCTTCTTCACTGCTAGAGTCTGTCAATCCACTGTATTTCTGACCTTCTCCAATGCTAAAGAGGCTGTCAATCCACTTTTTTTTCTTACCTTCTCCAATGCTATAGAGGCTGTCAATCCACTAACCATAAAGGTTAGATAAGCTGGATCACTTGTTGGGATTGGCATAACAGATTTGTCATCAACAACCTTTAACAACAAAGAGGTTAAGTCATTTAGAATATAAAAAGCTTAGAAACAATATAGTCAAAAAAATTTTAAATAATATTTGACTAACATAAATCTGGACATCTATATTTTTTTTCATTGAGATTAGTTTTTTTTAGCTTTTTCAATTTTTTTGGTAAAAAAATATTTATTTTTAAGCTGTGCCTTAGCCCATGTTCTCAAAATGACTTGATATAGACATTGTTAGTGGTGAATGGAGTGGTCCAGGACAAAATCGAAAGTGGCCTTATCCGACTTTTATTTCCCTAGGGATGGGGGTTTTGTTTTCAGTCAAGGTGAGGGATAACCTTATAATGAAACATTCATAAAACAAACCATGACCTTAAAATCTAATTTTCATTTAGACAAAATATTAATAAACAATTATAGTTCTAAATTGATAGTTTGGTAGATAGTTTGGGTATACAATTTTTGTCTATTTAATTTGTGTCTAATTCCTAGCAATATACGTTGTTTTATGGTCATTTGGTAAAGAAGCCAGCCATTCAAATGGATGGGGGTTCAATTCTCAAAAGGATTTCCATCACCCTCCTTTTTTTTTATTTCTGTTTTGTTGATCATCTTTATAAGACATTTCATTTTATAAGATAATTATATTCATCAATTATTACAATTGTATTATATTTCAGTTTTTAAACAGAAAATGTACTCATTCATTATTGGGAAGTATTTTGAAATGAATTGTGTGTAGAGTATTGGATATTGTTATCATGATATGCGGCTGAAAATGATCTTTCTAAATTAAGTTACATTGTAAACTTATTGGTGCAGTAGGAAATATTTATATTTTTGAAGTATTTTGAAATGAATTGTGTGTAGAGTATTGGATATTGTTATCATGATATGCGGCTGAAAATGATCTTTCTAAATTAAGTTACATTGTAAACTTATTGGTGCAGTAGGAAATATTTATATTTTTGGTTCATTTATCAAATGTGTACATTGGATGAATATGGATGGAGAATACGAACCAACCAGCAATTGCATAGTCTATATCAGGATTCCACACTAGTACCAAAAATAAAAAAGGGCAGGCTATCCAGGCTGGACACTTAGAAAGAATGCAAATGATAGAGGAGTAAAGAGGGTGCACCACCAAAACCCCAGAGGAAAACGGCTCAAAGGCATACCTAGGCTGAGATGGATGGATGATGTGGAGAGTGATCTACAGCAGCTGGGAATCCAAGCATGGAAAAGAAAAGCATCAGTTAGATCCGAGTGGAAGGATGTGGTGAGGCATGCTGTACATGGGCTGTAGTGCCACAGGGATGAATGGTTAAATGTGTATCATAGTCACTCACTTCATAGTCTTTAAAGCATCCAAATTTGGAATATACAACATTCTGTCCAACTTTTGTTTTTGCTTCAGGTCCAGCCGTGACTACCTCTCCAATGGCCTGAAAAATTGTATAATGAAATATCATGTTTTTATTTAAAGATACTTTAATTTAGGAAAAAGCACAATCCAAATATCACATGACAGTTTTTTTATTGTTAAGCTCTTATGAATTTATTATTAGATCTATTAAAAATAATACCTCAAATCCAACTGGAAATGGGGGTTTACGTGTAGGGTCATATCTACCAGAGGTGTAATTAATATCTGAAGCGTTGATACCAAGAAATCTGTGTAAAATAAATTTAAAAATGCAGTTACAAACAACAAATCTTCACACATAGTAAAACTTTTACAGAGAATTAATTACTTTCTATGCAGTTCTCAGTTGGAAATTTTTGGAAACTCAAACAAGCATATACACATTTTTTTTTACGGTACATTACTTTGTTATGTTTCAGATTCAGAATGCACCTTGCTGACCATTTGACACAATGTTAGTAAGACTAATAACCTGGATATAGCTAGAGCTGATTTAACACTATAGCTATGGGCTAAAATCATGTCTATTAGCCTATATGCCTCCATATCATCTTTTAGTTTATTGACACTGAGTCAAGTAAGTTAATTTAAAATACCTATTTTTCACAAGAATTTCGTTTGGGCCTGGAGAAGGCACAGCAGTTTCAACTATTTCAGTAACGTCACGGAAATTTGAGCCAAGTTTTTTGGCAATAATTTGTCGCATCTTGACTGGAATCAGACGAGAGCCCATTCTGTCAACTCTGAAATAGCATATTCATATTAAATAATTTTATTAGGCTTACCATACATCTCAGTTAGGCCAATTGCCCTATTTAGGCAATTAGGAACATTATTTGATCATATTGGTTTTAATAAAAAAAAATTAAAATAAAGATTTATTTATCCTGCCTTTATTCTATATTAATAATTATTAATATTACTTTAGGATAATCTTATTGTTGTCGTTTACACTTTGTACTACTTCCTNCCATTCTGTCAACTCTGAAATAGCATATTCATATTAAATAATTTTATTAGGCTTACCATACATCTCAGTTAGGCCAATTGCCCTATTTAGGCAATTAGGAACATTATTTGATCATATTGGTTTTAATAAAAAAAAATTAAAATAAAGATTTATTTATCCTGCCTTTATTCTATATTAATAATTATTAATATTACTTTAGGATAATCTTATTGTTGTCGTTTACACTTTGTACTACTTCCTAGTCTACAGTAATAATATCAGTATTTGGTTGGCATCAAATGACAATATATGTATTATTTTATGAACTAAAGTGTAAAGTTAAAAAGCTTAAAAAAACAACAAAAAAAATTCAAATTTGTGGTATACACAATTGTTTCTATAGTATAGCAGTTACTATCCTAGTGTCTCATTTTTTATTTTACTTAGTTTACATGTTTTTAATAATTGTAAAGCGCTTAGAGCTTTAAGTTTAAGAATTTAAGGTAAGCGCTATATTATATAAAAAATGCCTAAATTAATAAATACTTATTATGACTTATAGTACTTATAATATAGTAATGAATAATGAATAAGTGAAATAAGTCCATTTTAAGTTTTTAATTTTAATACATGTAACATGTTCCACCTGGGATGGTCGCCTTTTTGACCCACCATACTCATATAGTAGTAGGCTTAGTAGGATTAAGTAGTATAGACTTAGACTGTATAATATATTAAATATATCCTAAATATATAATATAACCGAATATAAAAAAATATACGTGTAAATCAAAGGCAAATGAAAAATGTAAACATAAGTTAACTTTAATAGCCATTAATTAATTAATTAATTTAAATTAAGTTTAAGTTTAAGTATCCATGACATTGACATGACTATGACCATTGACCATTGCATTGACCCATAGTTTGGTCTCTTTCTCAGCCTTGAAAATTATAGTAAGACTAATTTTAATTAAATCCTTTATTTTACAAATTACTTTCTCAATTCTTTTTTAATGTTTCATATAATTTCATAAGCTAAAATTTTAACAAATTAAAAATAGGTAAGTTAAGAAATATGCGTTAAATACTGTGTGTAACTATAGTCCATATAGAATAGAAAGAAGTATGAAGACTTCCTTATATTGTAGTCAACAGCAGTTTAAAATAAATTTAATAAATTTCAATGAGAATCATATTGCCAAAAAAAAAAAAAATATTGCACAGTCATCGCATTTGTTTAGCTTGCAATTTTTGGACTTTGAATCAAATAACTCATATGTGGGGTGATTTTCTTTTTATTTATTGCTTTTACCTTAGGACATGCAGACTTTTGAACCAAAGAAAAGTTGATACCATTTTATTATATAAAGCCACCAGCGATAAAAAAAAATAATTAAAGTTTGAAACACTATTGTCAATTGTTAATAAACTATTATTTAGCAATGGCAAGACTAATCTTTGCATAAATAACTAACTATTAAAACTAAGGCTTAAGGCCAATGGTCCATTTTGTTCAGAGTCAGTTGGCTTCAGGCTAGTTGACGCACCTCGATAATCATATATTATATATAAATTATACCCCCCAAAATATTTCTTTTTAATTTGAATTTTCTATTGCTATCATTATCATTTTTGTATCACATTGATGATTGACATACT
>CAXITT010001465.1:41798-55218 GCA_964033795.1 Lymnaea stagnalis
TTTTTTTTTGCCGGGGTTTTCCCTCTTCCCCCCCCCCCCCTTTTTTTTTGCTCCCCTCCAAAATCAGAGAAACTCCTTTGTCTATAGCCTATTTGCCTTTGCATGGTTAATTTTTTTTTTTTTAAATCTAGTCATTTGTTTACAAGATGCCGTATCCCTTTTTTTTTTCTTCCAATATGGCGTCCTGGTTTATGGTAGCAATGTCCAATGAGACGTCACAATAGCTGTTGTTCTGTGAAAGCTTTAAGTAAAAACTCAATAGAAAGCTGGAAGATATGTTTCCTGTATAGGAGAAGAAAGGGCAGGCTTTGACCAAGGCCAAGGTCGGTTAGCTAAGCCCCCACCCCCTCGTCTCGCGCTCTCTCACTTGTCTATTTCGTAACATACGTGGGTGTTTTGTTGTGAAGTTAACATTTAAGAAAATAGTTTTATGTAAATACTTGTATCACATATTAGACCTTGATTTTATTCGTTATCGGACGCAGGCGTTATCAATTGTTGAGTTAATCACCTCTTAAGTTACCTCAGGTGTTTTGCTACGCAGCACGCAGTCAAGACATTTAGATTAAGTTAATTTTAACACATTTAATGAGAAGGAATCAATTTATTTCAATACTAAGCCTTTTTTATATACGATTGAAAGGGGCATTCTTTCAACCTCTAATTTTGTATAATGTTTTAAGTGTTTTCATTTCATGTTTTTATTATAGTTTCAAAATTTCTTGGATATTTGTTTAGCTGGATACTTGTTTAGTTGGATAATTGTTTAGCTGGATACTTGTTTAGTTGGATACTTACTTGTTTAGCTGGATACTTGTTTAGCTGGATACTTGTTTAGTTGGATACTTGTTTAGCTGGATACTTGTTTAGTTGGATACTTGTTTAGCTGGATGCTTGTTTGGTTGGATACTTGTTTAGTTGGATACTTATTAAGCGGCGTAAATCTATTCTCTAAGAGATTATCTAAATACAACAATGCGTCACTACATGGAAATTCTTAAAAGGACAACAACAACAACAACAACAACAAAAAAGAACAAACTTTCCTCATGCCAAAATCCTTACTTTACTTGGCCCACTCGACAACCTATGGCCCACTCGACAACCCCTGGCTCACTCAAGACAACCCCGCGCCAGATCAACGTCTGCCCACAGCCAGGTCAATCATTCAAAGCGTATATTACTTCAGTTTAGCCATGAATGGAATGCCGTTAACCCCTACCAGCCCAGTCTCTGACACTGATCTCGCGACAAGCTTGATATGCTTCAGGTGTTTCATCTCACTCCCAAAGCTAAAATTAAATCTCAAATAACCTTGTCGCCCGACAAAGCGACTGACAGCGTCTTAAATATGTCCTTATTTTATTTACAATTGTTTCTTTGATACAGACATTTTTTTTTTTAAATCGTTAGATGTGATATAATAGGAGAAACATTTTTTTTTCCCAACTAATTCTTCCAATGTAAGTTACCCAAATGAAGGAAAATAACAAAACATATTGTCATCCTAAATTTTAGTTTTGATGTACATTACAAGAGATCCGAGAACGAAACCGGAACAAAACGCCAGTGTCATCGTATAAAACCATTTATTTTATTTCATCAAACGTTTTTCACTCATTACAATGTCAGGTTGTTTTTTTTTCTCTTAAGAATAATCACGATCATAGTTTGATGATATAAGTTTTAAGTTTCAACGATTAACTAATTTTTTTATTTTTTTTGGTTGTGTTGTAAGTTTTAAGTAACATGACCAAGGATATCCTGGTTTGAAATCTACATAATCAAAGTTTTGCTATAAATTTCTTTTTTTTTTTTTTTTTTTTTTTTTTTGTTTTTTTTTTAATTTTTTTTTTTTTTTTTTTTTTTTTTTTTTTTTGCCGTAGAACATCAATTGGTGCTTAACACAGAACATTAAAGTGGCCACGAAAAGCCATTCATTAAGTTTTGAATTTCTGTTTTAAATATCATTGGCACTGTCTTGGTGTATCCGATGGACAGATTTAGCACACCGCCTTTCTTTTTTTATGAAAGATATCAAATAGTGATCCTCCGCTTTTGAGTTCTTTGTAAAGTTTATTTGAGGAGGAATAAGCTATTTTGTACTCATTCGTTTAATGGGGTTTAGTACAACAAGAACGCCCCGACAGTAAATTGCTCGACCTTTTTATAGCGCCAATCAACAAAAAAAAAACAATCTTAACATCAACTTAAACACAATTTTCCTTTCGTATTAGTGAATACATCACTGGTCGTTGTGAATTCTTTTCACCAGATATACACACTGCAAACTTTGGAAATTTTTTTTTTAAACATTTTTTTTATTAAATTATTTTTCGTTTATCGAAACTGGTGTGAGTGCAGATATGACATTGTCCAATAAGTGAGGCTAGGGCCAGTTTTAAACTAAGACGATGAACATGATCAAGTCGAGATTACTGGTGTGTTCATTTGAAATTTAAAAAAAAATACACACAAAAAAAAAAGTTTATATTTAACTATTCACTTACTGATTAATTTATTTATTTTCGTTTTTGCGGGAAAGTTAAAGGGGGTTGGGGGGAGGGGGTGGTTCCATCAATTTCAACTCCTTGCATCTGTCTTGCTCGCTTGAAGATTGCGGAGTTGAAATTATAAATTTATGTAAGTTTGATATTGGATTTTATACATTTAACATTTTCAGAATGTCTGAATCATCAATCAGCTAGTTACATCTTATAAATAGACGCGAGGAAAAGACGGCGATGGAGCTTTCGCTCAAGAGGTGTCCGTTGAACAGCACTGTAGTCATATTTTAGTGTTACGCCAAGCTCAGCTAATAAGTGAATCGGACAACCAGGATCAGATCGTATCATGTGTAAATCTGTTGAAAGTAACACTTAAGCTTAGTTCACAGTGTCAAATTTTCGTCAAATTTCTTCTCGAACCCACTATTTTGTTTTATTAAATCGTGCGTTCGAAAAGAAATTTGACGAAAATTTGACGGAAATTTGACGGAAACTTGACGGAAACTTGACGAACATTTGATCGCGCGAACTGAGCATTATAAATTATGCATTATGGCGCTTTATACATTACCTACAAAGAATTTGATCTCAGCGTATGCCCTCCGTGTCTCTCCATATGTTTGGGGTTGTCTTCGTCACATGACCCAAGCCGTGTTGCATGATCCACTCCGTCATTTGCACACAGCCGATTTTACAAGAATGTAGGTTACCTCAGCTGTACACCGTCTATTGGGAATTCCCAAACACAGGATGCGCACCATCCAGTGCCACGATTATAGAGACATGAGTGATTGTGCTCTTATACGGTTGTGATGGTGATATCGATCCAATATTTTAAGTCCTTTTTTTTTCAATTTGACTCCATTAATGTAGAACATTATCTTGTGTTTTAATATGTTTCGTTTGTTTTTTGTTTGTTTGTTTGTTTGTTTGTTTGTTTTTTTGTTGTTTTTTTGGGGCGTGGGGGGTTCTGCCAAGAAGAGTAAAAATTGTCTAAATATTTGGCGGTGGTGGGTAAGGGGTGGCGAGGGTATAATTATGTTTTATTCAGTTTAAAGCTTTTAAAATTTTAAAGTCTAGTTTTCAAATTGTGTAGATAAATATTTGTGTATATATTTTAGTCTATAACACATATTAAGTTAACAACTTCTTCTTCTTCTATATTGTTATGGCCAACGATCAATGTATTGATCATTTCGGCTCCTATAATGCAAGCGTTATCATGTTTCACCAGGCACCCCAACCCTCAAATATCAGTTTTTACGCAATCAGATGCCACAGATTTCATGAAACTATATTCCCGATAACTGCACTAAATTTGGTGCGTCGTATCTTATTGTTTTACAGAAATAGTTGGGGGAATAAAGCGGGGAGTAAGTGCGGGTGGTATTTTAGAATATTAATATAGTTAAAGGCCCTGAAAATAATTTGCGGTTTCGAGCCTTTGGGGAGGGGAGGGGGGAAGCACTAATTCTCCGACCTTGACATTGACCTCCTGACCTGAAGTAAAACCTATCATTGTGCAGTTGTTGTTGTTTTTTTTCGAACTTATATTTTACGACGAAAACAGGACTTCAAATATTTAAAATATAATATGTGTGGATATTGGGACAGTCCCACCAAAACAGTGGGAGCTTAGACCTCAGCCACATCACTATACTTTAACGCGTTAACGCTGTGTCCTCATAGTGCGCCTACAAAATTCTAAGACGCATTGAAGACACATTTCCTCGTTGAATAAGGTCTCGTGCGCATGCGGACCACCGCGCTGTGATTATTTCCCAGCAGTCGGCCCGAGGAAGGTTATGTCCGGCACGTCTTGGTCTGGTCACCTTCTCCGGAGCGGTGAGTGCGGAAATTAACGTGACGTGATATCTCCTTGTGGATTCCTGAGTCCGAACGTCCGTTTGTATTCGCCATGCCGGCAAGGTCGAAAACAACGAGGTCAAAACATTTAAAATGTAGCCCTCCACTATCATTCCTTCATATCCAAGTAGATGTCCTTGACCCGTTTCCTGGCTTTTTTCATAGACCTTCTTAACTCCCTACTCTCTCTACATTATTTTGCGATTTTAACATCTATACATGAACAATGATATGGCTATGAGGGCTAAGCCAGATTTTATAATCTTGCTATGCCTGATGAAGTCATTGAAGACTTCTAATTCATTCAGGATGCCAAAGTAAGACTTCTAATTTGTTTAGCGTGCCAAAGGAAGACTTCTAATTCGTTCAGCGTTCCAAAGTAAGACTTCTAATTTGTTCAGCATGCCAAAGTAAGACTTCTATTTCATTCAGCCGGCCAATAACTTATAAGTCTTTCATTCAAAACGCATTTTAGTCTCCCTTTTCTTTTGGTGGTCTTCCGAGCGTGCCAATAAAAATGTATATGAATGCCAAGTCCGGCACGTGTGGCACAGGTTGCTGAACTCTGATCTATGAGATGGCATTTATGATAATGCTATGCAACACTATTACGGCACACGTGGTATCGCTTTTGCAACGCAAGGCAAGGCAAGGATAAAACATTATCTATTATCTTGCTGTGCAAGGATAAGTTATTAAATTTAAAATCTTAATACGCAAGGCTAAGACTGAATCTATCATCTTTCTTCAAAATAATAAACACGAATCTATGAACTTGCTATGATAGTACGGACACAACTAGCACACTGAACATCTCTTATAAATATTTTGCCTCTGGTGTGTCCTGCTTCCTTTTCGAAACCACCGCCCCCCTTACTCTACATGTTGTATATTAAAAGTACTGAGTGGGAAAAAAAAAGCTGTTATGCGTGACGCCTGAACTCAGGTAAAAACAAACACATTTGTTTTTAAAGTGGGAGGACCATTATAGTAATCACTAAAGAGCTACGGGTATGGTGTAAGACTGTCCGTATCACTATTGTTTAAAAGTCGACAGGTAGGGTGCATGGCTGTCTGCGGGTCTATTGTTTAAAGGCCGACCGGAAAGAGTGTCGCGTTATTTGAAAGCCTATTGTTCAAAGTCCGGGAGGTAAGGTGTCGGACTGTACGTAGGCCTATTTCTCAAAATACCCCGACCCGGCGTAAAAGAAATCTGCACCCGTTTGAGCCCTAGTCTTGAACAATCTATCATATGCTTCTTACTAATCTATTCTCTCAATCCTGATCATTTTTTGTTACGAGACTTCTAACTGCGCCACCGTTGGTATTTGTAAAATGTTGTGGTTTCGGTTGGCAAAGAGTACTGAGTTGGTGCAATTGGCTCTTGGCCGTCTGAAACTTTAATGACCTACAGTACGGGGGTGTCATATTTCACAAGTAACAGAATGCCCTACAGTTATCTGGGATGATCAACAATAATCATGAACTTTACCTCGAAGAACCTCCTGCTTCTCAATAAGGTCATGCTAAAACTTTTCACACGCAGCAAATTTTTATTTTTCAATTAAATCAAGACAGTTTTTAAAGTTTTTATTCAATCACTTTCGATGAGCGCTTCTTCGCGGTCTGTAGTTCAATACTTCAAAGATCAATAGTTCAATAGTTCAAACCATGTGCTGTGTAGTTAACACTACTGCATGGTGTGCTGTGTAGTTAACGCTACTGCCTTGTATGCTGTGTAGTTAACACTACTGCATGGTGTGCTGTGTAGTTAACACTACTGCATGGTGTGCTGTGTAGTTAACACTACTTTATGGCGTGCTGTGTAGTTAACACTACTGCATGGTGTGCTCTGTAGTTAACACTACTGCATGGTGTGCTGTGTAGTTAACACTACTGCATGGTGTGCTGTGTAGTTAACACTACTGCATGGTGTGCTCTGTAGTTAACACTACTGCATGGTGTGCTGTGTTGTTAACACTACTGCATGGTGTACTGTGTAGTTAACGCTACTGCATGGTGTGTTGTGTAGTTAACGCTACTTTATGGTGTGTTGTGTAGTTAACACTACTGTACGGTGTGCTCTGTAGTTAATGCTACTGCTTGGTGTGCTCTGTAATTAACACTTCTGCATGGTGTGCTGTGTAGTTAACGCTACTGCATGGTGTGCTGTGTAGTTAACGCTACTTTATGGCGCGCTGTGTAGTTAACACTACTGCATGGTGTGATGTGTAGTTAACACTACTGCATGGTGTGCTGTGTAGCTAACACTACTGTATGGTGTGCTCTGTAGTTAACACTACTGCATGGTGTGCTGTGTAGTTAACACTACTGCATGGTGTGCTGTGTAGTTAACACTACTGCATGGTGTGCTGTGTAGTTAATGCTACTGCATGGTGTGCTGTGTAGTTAACGCTACTTTATTGTGTGCTGTGTAGTTAACACTACTGCATGGTGTGATGTGTAGTTAACACTACTGCATGGTGTGCTGTGTAGTTAACACTACTGTATGGTGTGCTCTGTAGTTAACACTACTGCATGGTGTGCTGTGTAGTTAACACTACTGCATAGTGTGCTGTGTAGTTAACACTACTGCATGGTGTGCTGTGTAGTTGCTGTGTAGTTAACACTACTGTATGGTGTGCTCTGTAGTTAACACTACTGCATGGTGTGCTGTGTAGTTAACACTACTGCATAGTGTGCTGTGTAGTTAACACTACTGCATGGTGTGCTGTGTAGTTAACGCTACTGCATGGTGTGCTGTGTAGTTAACGCTACTTTATGGTGTGCTATGTAGTTAACACTACTGTATGGTGTGGTGTGTAGTTAACCCTACTGTATGGTGTGCTCTGTAGTTAACACTACTGTATGTTGTGATGTGTAGTTAACGCTACTTAATGGTGTGCTGTGTAGTTAACCCTACTGTATGGTGTGCTCTGTAGTTAACACTACTGTATGTTGTGATGTGTAGTTAACGCTACTTAATGGTGTGCTGTGTAGTTAACACTACTGTATGGTGCGTTTTTTTTTTAAGTTTTCACTACTGTATGTTGTAATGTGTAGTTAACACTTCTGTATGGTGTGATGTGTAGTTAACACTGCTGTATTGTGTGTTTTTAAGGTTGTCCACACTGTATGCTGTGTTTTCTTTTGTTCAACATGCACGTGCGCTGTATGGTTTCAACATTAATGAGTCCATTCCATTGCAGTGCCTCCGTTACCTGAATCCTAGCTCGGACAATTACTATTAAGAAATCACCGAACCTTTGGAACGAGCATGAGTTCTAAACAAATGGACTAACGGTTTACTTGTTAAACCATAGCACCCTCACAAACGCACCCTCACAATATACTCTCACATCGCAACCTCACAATACACGCTCACAACGCACCCTCACAACGCAGCCTCACAATATACCCTCACAATGAGGCTCATCACACGCTACCATTTGTTCTCTGTATAAGGATTTATTTATGAAATCTAATCGTACATGTACCTGAACTCGAGCAAGGGTTCTCAAACCCGTTGGGTGGCCAGGGGTGGGGGATAAGATTTTTACACCCCCCCCCCAAAACGCCCCAACCTTGACGGGGGAAAACAGTAAGCAGTTCGCCTTAAACTCCGCCTTCCTCTATAAAGAAAAATTCTACCCAGGGGCTGATCGCCCCCCTTCCACTGCCCCCACCTCCCTACGCCACAATCTCGATAAAATCCATCAGATGAAGTATAGTTTTTTTTTGGTTTTTTTTAAATAATATTTTGCATTTTTCTACCAAAAAAATAGATCGTTTAGATGACGATAGATGAACTGCCTAACAATCAAATCTGATCCACCCCACTTCTATGTGGACATCTCCTACTACCACCAGAAAGTAAATTGAGTTTCATCCCCAGCTTCCCCGTGCGGTAGTTAAGACTAATTGCTGGAGATGGATGGCCCCCCGTGATTAGTTCACTAATTGTTTGCCAGTGAGAGGGTTTTGGCCTGATCTCCCCCCCCCCACACACACACACACTCACCGCTGCGTGTCAATCAGCCGACGAAATGTGATATAAGTCATAATGTTGAAGTCAAAACAAAAGTACTAAGGCTGCTGGAGTAGGCTAATATACTATTTAAGGGGCAATGCCATTTGATTAAAATTAGAATAAAAGAGATGCTTATAAGAGTGAGCGGAGTTGTATTTACAGAGCTGTCTACCCCTACGCTTTCGTCGCAGTAACTACGATTTGAAGCCTATATAAGACTGCGGCACTACGACGAACCTAAAAAAGAACTAAGGTTTTTGGTAGATTTTTGGGGTTGGTTTACTTTTCATTAAAAAATTAAGTCCTGGGTCAATTTCAGTAGAAGTTATCGATTATTTTTTATTTTTATTTTGTGTGTTAGCGCCGTAAAGCAATAGAATAAGAATAGCAGTGATTGGCCTTTTGCGGTCTCGATCTCCATGAACCAACCAGAATATTTGTTTTTCTATTAGAGGTGATGTTTTGTACTTAAGGTGGCTAAATACGTGTTCTAGAACTCACAGACCACTAACCATGTAGCTAAACTTTTTTCAGGACTTTAAAAATGAAAGCAGAAAAAAATCTTTTTTTTTTTTTTTTTTTTAGTAAACTGGTGAAAAATTTTCTCTTTTGCTAAACAGTTAAATAAATAGATTTGTTTCCCAGCCTTTATTGGTTGTTTTTTTTCTTATGTTTTTTTCATCCAAATTGTTTTTTTTATTTTTTTTGGACTTTAAAAATGAAAGCAGAAAAAAATTTTTTTTTTTTTTTTTTTGTAGTAAACTGATGAAAAATTTGCTCTATTGCTAAGAAGTTAAATAAATATATTTGTGTACATGCCTTTATCGGTTGTTTTTTTTCTTATGTTTTCTGCATCCAAATTGTTTTTTTTTAATTTTATTTCACTAATTTATACTTGTTTTCATTTTCATATTACCAACAAAAAGTATTACAAAATATAAACTGTTGTGTTGTCCTAATAATGAATTTCAGCTCAGATTGTCTAGCCCTGTCAGTCAACCAAGTCTGTGCATTCAGTGCCTTTTAGGCTTGACGAAGACCTTTACTCATCCTGAGGACCATATCCGGTATATTTATTTGTTTTAACTTACATAAGCATTTGATGTGGATTTCATGACACAAATTGTGTAATTATTGCAAACCAGCACCCCCCTCCCCTTAAAGACAGACGAGAGGGACTCCACCTGAAATTCTTATATAACGTGATCATGGGACTGGTGCTGGCCATTCCAGCAGGCACGTACCTCACCCCGCAGAAGCCGGGTAGACTGATCAGAGCAAAACGCTCACTGAACACGGACTTCACCACTGACATTCCCATTAACAATTACACCAGAAACAATAGCAAATGATTCAAAGTGCCTCAGTGCAACACAGTGCAGTATCAACTATCTTTCTTCCCACGCACAATAATAGCAGGGAACAACCTGAACAAAGCCACTGTGAACTCAACATCAGTCGAAAGCTTCAAGGCTGCCCTGGGATCAGCCAGGAGCTGTTAGATTAGCAACATCATACCCCCAACCATTGCAAAGATGCCAGTACATGGATGCAGCAACGAAACCAGAACCAGAAACCGGGCCGCTAATGTAATCGACCAAACTGCTCCTTGGAGCGTGAAACTAACGTTGTTGAGAGCTGAAACCTACCCTGAAACCAACCCGGGGGTAAACAGGTCTGGTATTAAAATGCGTTGAACGCTACAATCGCGGTAATTCTGTCTGAGTGCTACTGTTGCTGCACTATGGCTACGCATCTACAACGGCATTTAAATCTATGTGATTGCTGGTGCAGCTATACAAAAAAAGCAACAGCCCCATTTGAGTACTGTTATTGAAGTGATGTCAATGGAATGGAGCTAATTGAAATTGAACATTTGCACAACCGTTTAAACAGGTTCAGTAAATGTATTGGTCAATATTTTGTATGTTACGGTCATAACAAAAGAATTGATCAAATGATGGGTGTTTTGAGGGTAAACGCATACATGAATTGCGGTTATAGTGAGGGGGCGCAGCGAAATTTAAGGTGGTTATAGTGAAGGGGCGCAGTGAAATCAAATGCAGAATTTTTTGTGGGCAACAGTGAAATCAAATGCCTTTAAATGGTTATAGTGAGGGGCACCGTTAAATAAATGTCGTATATAATTAGGGAGACAGTGAAATCAAAGGAGGTTGTGTTGACTGGGGCACTGTAAAATCAATGGCGGATATTTTAGGGGTCCACAGTTAAACAAGGGCAGATAATTTAGGTATGGGGCACAGTTATATCAGTAGTGGGGTGTAAAGGAATGCGAAACTGATTGGTCACATTACCTTGAATCATGTAATCAACCTGAAAAAGTATAATCAATCGTATTTTTCACAAAACTAAAACATATCTATTTCCCCATCATTATGGCTCTCATCAAAGCTAAATTTTTAAAAAAAATTAAATTATACCCCCCCTCCCCAATCCCCAATGGGCTGTGGGGTTCCTTGACTTCCAGGGCCGTTCCCAGGTGTGGGTAGAAGGTCATGTGTAGCCGATACGACCAGTGGCAGCTGAAGGCCAAATGTCAGGTGTAGTGGATTTAACCAGTAAGGCAGCTGTAGCCGAGCTGTCAGGCGTAGAGGATCAGTCAGACCAGTGAGTCGGCCATTTATCATGGAGCAGGAAGACATTGAGTGAAAAATCTTACGCACTCAAATTGCAGTGTCATGGTTTTGCCCTGTGTTTGATTGTAAGAAGCTTTTATCCAAGAGAATCATTTTATTGTCACAGCTCAAGAGATTAGATAAAGAGCTGAGATCAGCTACGCCTATAGAAAAGTTGTTGGTCATTTCTTTGTAGCAGCATGATATGGCTTTAAAAATGTGTCTTTCACTGTGTATAGAGTACAATAACTAATATAATTCGACGACGCAATCATTTATTTCTTTTGGGGGAAGTCCAGAAAACAAAATGTTTTAACTTGTAACTTAAAACCTTTTAGATTATTATAGAGTAGAATTAATGTCTCTTATTTTGTAAAAAAAAAAAAACCATTCTATATTATGGTTTAAATTGAAATAAAAGTAAAAATATATTTCCATGTATTTAAATAGATATAGATTTGTATTTATATTTGCGACCAGCTGATGTCATTGAAAACGCTAGGGGCCCTCTGCACTTTGCATAGCCCAGGGCCTCAGTGAGTTTACCCGTTCCTGGGGCTCCGGTTAATTAGTCTGTGGTGGCTTGCCGATCAGGAGGGGTTGACCACCGAACCCCTCGACGTTACCCAGGGAACAAGACCACCGTGGCGCGTTCTGCGTGGGCAGACAAGAGACGTGCTCGGTACCTGCCGTCAATAAAACAACACCTACAGGGCTGCCAGATGTGATGATTCACAATTGGAAGTAAAAGCAGAGACAGGGGAGGGATCATGATTACAAGTTGCCGTTAATGGATATAAGGCGAAAGACGAAGGTGGTAACCTCAAGCCGATGATTCTTACCATGAAGCCCTGAGAAGCTGCTCCAAGGCAACCGTTTCGTCCCAGCTACTTTGCAAATTAGTTGCGTCGTGGAAACCCACTGCAGAAACCCTCTTAAAGGGCGTCCAACGCTTCCCTGGGATGGGTGGGGGAAGATATTATGACGTAAATTTACCCTCCCCATTCCTGAGAAAGTCGATCGTGTGCACTATGTGCAAACACAGTGTCGGACCGACCTGGTGTCTTTGGGTTGGGGCGCCCCCCAGCGGAACCCGATCGAGTGGGATCTCCAACGTGCCGCTTTCGCGGTCCGATATCGGGCTTAGGGGGGGTGATGCTTTGGGGAGGGCATAAAGAGCTTTAAGCTCGACGGCCCGCTGACGCCATTTCTTAATGTGACATTTCAGTGAGTCTGCCCAGTTGACATCAGATGTGTTATTATGGCCAGCCATGATTTAGATTTCCATTACATTTTACTTTATTCACCAAACCCACGTCTTGCTTGGTCCATGTGCACTTGCATAAAATTAAATTCAGTAATTATTTATATTACTATCATTTGCTTAGCTAGCCTAGGTGAACGTCAGAGGCGGGCCATGATTTTTGCCGCGCCCTTCCACAAAAAAAAAAAAATCTCTGCAGTAAGCAAAAATGCGTGCTCTCCATATTTTAAGAAGTGGTGCCTTGGGGTGGACCACCCTCACGCACCCACTTTTCTGCCCCAGTTGTTATAATGGAATGTTTACTGTCATGATGATATATGTACCTACCGAAACGTGTCCACTGACGGCTGACCACACAAGTACAACAATTTTGTCGGCTCGGATTTCATTAAGGAAAAAAAAAGCAGTCTTCTATTTTTGGGAGTGACCTTCCTCGAATTCAGCTCACCCATTTTAAATATTTACGTTTCTACCATCATTAAGTTTTGAGAAGTGTTTATCTGCTATATATGACACGCGTACTCTACACCCTTTCACGCTCCTAAACTACTTTTCCCCCTCTAAAGATGACCTTAAATTACCCAGTCTAAATTGTCACTAATTATATTGCTTAGTCACTAAAGAAGTTAATTGAGGGACAGTTACTACACTAGAGAAATACTTTAGATTTACCCTTTTTCGTGCCCTTGAATTATAACTTTTTTCTCTCAAAATTTGTAAAGACAAAACTATCTTAAATATACAACAAAAACTCTACATATGATATAAATATATTTTGTATTACAGCAATTCGATATATATATTGATATATTCATCAAAAATTAAACACATTTTTGCCTTTTAAAAAAAAATTATGCATTATCTGAAAATCGTAAAACAGTAAATCAAATTCTTTTATCTAAGAAGAATCTTGCAACTGTTTTTCCCGCCTATATCAGATTTCACTGTCTTTTTTTTTTTTTTAAATTGTTAATCTCATAAAAATACACATCTCTTCACTTTTTGCAAAGTAACAACAAAAACATATTTTCATTTTTTTTTTTTTTAAATGTATTAACCCATTTTCATTCTTCGAAATTTATTTTTTAAGTGTTTAAAATGATTGGTTTTTTACATT
>CAXITT010001466.1:7456-38188 GCA_964033795.1 Lymnaea stagnalis
ACAGATCCATTTCCAAAGACAGCGAATTCAGATGGGGTCATTGAAGGGGATAGAAGCTTTACAATGTAATTATCCATTCTAAATTCTAGATGAGCTTATTCGTCTTCACCATGGTCGGCGCAGGCGGCTAGCGTTGTCGTATTGCAAAGGATTCTATTCAAACATAATTATACAATGAAGTATACATATTAAGCATGTATAAATACACTATATCGAGACAACTAAAATGGATAACGAACATACAGTGGATACATCACCATCCTTAAGATGAAATGAAGTAGCTTAGCTATAATAAATCTTAGAATGGCCAACACGTGTCCCAGTTTGGAGACGCCTCGAGCAGTGAGAAAATATAAAATACGATGAATTGAACAGATTCACTCTAATCAGAATGATCACAGATTAAATTAACCAAACTATATACATGGTATTACAATGCTTTCAAATAAAAGAAATGAAATAAAAATGTTCATTCAACTTACTAGTTTTTAGAAATGGCCGACTTTAGAAGTGGACTCATTAAACTATAATAACTTGGGTGACGATCTTAAGAGAAAGCTTCTAACATTTACCACGGTGTATAGAGTGGATTTACTCTAGTTGGTCATTGGCTATAAAATCACCATCATGTGCTATCTGAGACGGTACCGTCTTAAGACATTGGCCCACTGGGCACTGACCCAGGGCCTCACGCTTCTAGGGGACCTGAGGCTTCTAGGGGTCTCATTCTTTTAAGCGCAGCATGTTTTACATATTGTTAATGAATATTGAAATATTTTGGCAATTTAACGATTAAAAAGTCAGTGGACAGCATGTTTCCCAATTTTTAACCCCACGATATTATCGGCTCATTCAAAAATTAATATTACAAACGCGAATCACCAGTTAAGTACTTCTTAAAGGTGAATAACTCTCGTCAACACATTTTGCTTCTCCAAGATATAAAGTAAGAATTTGTTTTTGCAAACATATTAGACTGAGATGTTAGTCCCGGGCGGTAATAACCCCAGGCGACCCCAGTTACGTTACTGTTCAGTCTTAAGGCGAGGGCACAAAGCGCACTTGCCCAGATTGTCACGCTTCTAGGTTGACCTCATGCGGCTCTTTAACCACTTGAGAGGGGATCGACCAGTCGGTCACAAATCGGGTTTGACTCCGAGACGCATGGTTCTTGACAAGAAGTTTGGCTCTCAAATTGTTTTTAAAAATCGTACTCCTTTTGATTTTTGTCTCTTTTGACTAACGAGTTTTCTGACCATTGACCTAAACCAACTATTTCGTAATGGTCGGCATTTAAATTTTTCGTTTATCCGCCATTATTATTTATCTTCTAATTTTAGATATGACCCAGATTCAACAAAAGTCGAAGGAATATCGAGCAAGGTTTAGTACGATAATGCAGAAGCAGACCTGGTTGTAGCTCCCGATGTAGTACAATAGAGTATCAGAAGAGCGCCTTACCATCTCAAAATCGGACAATTACTGTGCTGTAATAGTAGATAAATAAACATACAGTATAATGTATGCATTAATTATTCGCATCGCATGTATAATAAAGGTACTTCTCAAAGTAGATCACTGACGTTTGCATATTAAATATACATTTCATATGCTGTGAAATATTTTACAAAAACATGTGCCCGCCATTTGCCATTTTGATAGAAGAAGATGTGGAGGGGTTGGGTGGGGGCTAGGGGCGGGGGAGAGGAAATTGAGGATGTTCGTCGAAGTCATCCGAACAAAAGGGGGGTTGGGCGTGTGGTTTGGGGAGAAGGCTGAGCCCCCCCCCCCCCAACCCGCCTAGAAATTTTTTTTAAAATTCAAAACAAAGGGATGCCCTTTGGCATATACCTNATACATTTCATATGCTGTGAAATATTTTACAAAAACATGTGCCCGCCATTTGCCATTTTGATAGAAGAAGATGTGGAGGGGTTGGGTGGGGGCTAGGGGCGGGGGAGAGGAAATTTAGGATGTTCGTCGAAGTCATCCGAACAAAAGGGGGGTTGGGCGTGTGGTTTGGGGAGAAGGCTGAGCCCCCCCCCCCAACCCGCCTAGAAATATTTTTATAAATTCAAAACACAGGGATGCGCTTTGGCATATACCTGAATATAGTTTTGCATCATTCTAGACTTGGGAACATTACCTAGATTTGTGTACATAAATTACTTTTGTTTCAGTAGTTAATGAATGGCAATTTTTTTATTTAAAAAAAAATGCATTGCTCATTTCAATCCCTTTTCAATCTTTTCAAATTGGGTGGAGTCCTACGAGGACAACAAAATTTTCGTGGAAGACACAAAGTAAAATAATTGCTATTTGAATTAAGAACTAAATTCATTGGCGATGCATCCAGCGGGCAACAACAGTTAACGGGGCAGGCCGTGGGTTGCCTACCCCTGCATTAAGCCTATGAGCCTGATTTTATTCTCTGTGAAGGCCGTATTGAAAGAGGGGAAGAGAAGTGATGGGACAAAACTAGGGGTATTAAAATTGTACAGCTGCCAAGTGACTTCTAAAAATAGATTTAAAAATGCCGCTTGCTAGATCTTATAGAAAAGGTCATATAAAGCTGCCGTGCGGTTATAGAAAAGGTCATATAAAGCTGCCGTGAGGTTATAGAAAAGGTCATAGAACGCTGCCGTGCGGTTATAGGAAAGGTCATATAAAGCTGCCGTGCGGTTATAGAAAAGGTCATATAAAGCTGCCGTGCGGTTATAGAAAAGGTCATATAAAGCTGCCGTTCGGTTATAGAAAAGGTCATATAACGCTGCCGTGCGGTTATAGAAAAGGTCATATAACGCTGCCGTGCGGTTATAGAAAAGGTCATATAAAGCTGCCGTGCGGTTATAGAAAAGGTCATATAACGCTGCCGTGCGGTTATAGAAAAGGTCATATAAAGCTGCCATGCGGTTATAGAAAAGGTCATATAAAGCTGCCGTGCGGTTATAGAAAAGGTCATATAACGCTGCCGTGCGGTTATAGAAAAGGTCATATAAAGCTGCCGTGCGGTTATAGAAAAGGTCATATAAAGCTGCCGTGCGGTTATAGAAAAGGTCATATAAAGCTGCCGTGCGGCGCATTTCAGAATACATTTTTTAAAGAAACATTAAAATCATCCACGTCCGTCAATGTAGCCAAATTTAAATGCCGGAGTTGATTTTACTATTGGATATACATGTATGACGTACACAAAAAAACAACAAAAAAGAACACCATATTTTAATACCCCTCCCCCACCCTGTCAACGTAAGGGGCAGTCACTATATTACCTACGCACTGAAGATGGGCATGACAGCTTGCGGATCGCCAGAATGTACCTACAATAGGCAAACATTCTACAATAAGTATCCTGACAGTGTCTAATGGAGCCTACTGTAAACTACAAATCTGTTAAATCCATGATTTCTTATTAAGCCTACTTAAGTACATAAACAATCACCACTGTGTTTCGTGGTTATCGGCACACTAAGGCTTTGTGCTTTTATTATTTAAATAGTTCGACAGAAATAGCTGTAGTAATATAATTTAGCCCACTGTAGTCTTTCCGTGCAGTTGACGTAATTATTTCGTACAGAGAGTATCTAGATTTGTGCGACTGGGCTCGGAGACATGACACCAGGGTTTCTTTCCGCTATATCTCCAGGGGGCAGTAAACCCCCCTCCCAGAGCAAAAATATGTCCAACAATAAATCAACTGGCACTGCTCGCACGAAAATTCAGAAGTGCCCCGCCAGGGGAACATTTCTGAAAGAATCAGTGCACGACACGCGTCTTGCGTACGATAATAATAATAATAATAATAATTATTATTATTATTATTATAAAAGACATTTTGAAGTTTCGGAAAAATCTTCACTCTAACGAATATTGATCAAGTTCTGTTGTTAAGGGGTGGGGGTGGGGTGGGGGAAATTTCGGCCCAGGCGGCATTTAGATAAGGTACACTACTGAGTGTTTGTCAATCAACGATTTCATGCGATGCGCATTGCGTACAGGGGCCGTTCGGACAAACGACATTTGGGATGATGGACGCTCTACAGTATTTTTATAATGACAACAAATTAAGCCAACCAGGTTTTCTGGATGCCGAGTACGGACACAGATGCTCACAGCAACCCGAGACATAGCAGCCCGGGGGATGGGGTGGGGGGGGGCGAAACAAAAACAACATAAGGTGTTGTGCATGATTTTTAATATCCTTCTGTACATCATTGTGTTGAAAACTTTTGTGAATATTTTGCAGACAGGTTTCAAAAATAAATTGTTTCACATCAGTGTTAGCTCATCAAAGAGATTGCTGTCAACCATTTTCCCTAGTACGATTTCATTTCCGTGCGCAGATGGTCTCACGCTGTTTCATTCAGGGGCAGCAGCAATGCCCGGGTTATCGAGACATGTGCCGCCCGGTTTCACTGAAACCATTCGATACACTGATGTTTTTTTGGGAGAAATAAGATGACATAAATTAAAGGGACATAAGGCAAGTAAGTCATCGTTATTATGTATTTATTTATTTATTTAGGCATTTTTATATAGCGCTTACCTTAAAGCTCTGAGCGCTTTACAATTATTAAAAACATGTAAACTAAGTAAAATTAAAATGAGACATTAGGATAGTAACTACTATACTATAGAAACAAATAAAATGGCTATAAAAGGAGGACACTTTGGCACATTTTGGCCTATACTACAGGATCAACCCGAGACAGAAAATGAGGCAGGGCAAGGAGGGTGCATCACATGTCATAGGCGGACCAAAAGTACGAACCAGACGGACGACGACTGGAAAGTACGGACAAATACGGACGCAAAATTAAGTACAAGGGGGTCCGAAGATACAAACTGTCCGTACTAAATACGGACGTCTGGCAACCCTAAATAAATGGCGATCTACAGTAGTTATAGTCACAATAAATGACGCTCTACTGTATTTATAATCACAATAATTGACGATCTGAAGTATTTATAATTGCAATAAATGACACTGCAGAATTTTTAATCACAATAAATGACGCTCTACTGTAATTATAATCACAATAAATGACACTGCAGAATGAATCACAATAAATGACGATCTACAGTAATTATAATCACAGTAAATGACGAATAATAAATGTATTTTTTTAAAAAGGTGCACACCAGCCGATGTCGAAAAATGTTATGCATTTTCTTTCTCAGAGTCTAGATATCCCCTCCTTCACACTGCCCCTCCCCTTTTCCCCCAATTTTTAATTACGTGTTTCAAGGTGGATCACCGAACAAGACACAAGGGGTTCAAATATGCTCCAGTTCCTGGCTAAAGACAAACGTTGCTCCCCTCCCCCGCCCCGTCGCAACCCCTATTTTAAATTGTTGCGGGTATTTGTTCATCTGGTGAATGGCTTGAGAAGGGTGGGTCGGGAAGTAGGTGAGCCCCACCAAATACTGGATGAACGGAGGCGGGTTGACACTGTCGATCAAATTATCGTGGTTGACTGTGTCTGCTTCGTTGAGTGAACGAGTTGGTGGGGGTAAGCTCAGATCTGCCATTTTTTTTACGTGCCTAGGTAAAGAGTGAGGTCACTTAAAACCAGGTTTTAAAGCAATTGTTGTTTTTAAAAAGTAAAGAATTCTTCTTTTGTGGATAATTTAAAGATTACAATTTTAATACTAAAAAAGTTTTTAAAAAATGTAATCAAAAAATTATTTTTTTTAAAAACTTTATATCAAAGACGAGTTTAAAGGCAATAAAAAGTGGAAAATAATTTAATTTAAGTTTTTTTTATGAAAAGAAAGTCAGTGCAGTTTACGTTTTAAAAAAAAAATAATTAAAAAAAAGATATTTCAAGTTCGTCTACAGTCAATTCCAAACCTTTGGCTACATGAAGGGCTCATCTACACTTTTGCACAGTCTTTCATTGGGTATGTTTTTTAAAAGAATTTTTCAAATATTTGTATGTGCATTGTTGTTGGAAAGATACATGTTAACTTTGTAAAAGACCAAACTAACACACAGTTTTGAATATTGTTGGAAGCATACAAATTTCCTATCTACTAGACCAAACAACCACCCAGTTTGAATATTGTTGGAAGGAAATATATTGTCTATATAAGAGACCAAACCGCCACCCAGTTTGAATATTGTTGGAAGCATACATATTTCCTATCTAAGAGACCAAACGCCACCCAGTTTGAATATTGTTGGAAGCATACATATTTCCTATCTAAGAGACCAAACCGCCACACAGTTTTGAATATTGTTGGAAGCATACACATTTCCTATCTACTAAACCAAACAACCACCCAGTTTGAATATTGTTGGAAGGAAATATATTGTCTATACAAGAGACCAAACCGCCACCCAGTTTGAATATTGTTGGAAGCATACATATTTCCTATCTAAGAGATCAAACCGCCACCCAGTTTGAATATTGTAGGAAGCATACATATTTCCTATCTAAGAGACCAAACCGCCACCCAGTTTGAATATTGTTGGAAGCATACATATTTCCTATCTAAGAGACCAAACCGCCACCCAGTTTGAATATTGTTGGAAGCATACATATTTCCTATCTAGGAGACCAAACCGCCACCCAGTTTGAATATTGTTGGATGCAAACATATTTCCTATCTAAGATACCACCCCTCCGCGCCCAATTTTCACTAGCTACATATCCACCCTTTGGAAAAACACTGATCTAATTTGAATGACATATTGCATAAATCATGATCAATTCATTTTGGATCGACTTGCCTTACTCAGTGTGAAGTTAGCCTCATGTTGCATATACTCCTGTGTATCTCGACGTCTTGGATCTTGTCCTGCCATTTGATGTTGTGCCTTTTTCGGACGCTAATCGTGTGAAAGTGGTTTAGTTTCCTTGTTTGTCTTTGAAAGACTTACCTTGTTTCACATGCGTGTAGTGGCGTTGGGACCACGGCTGCTTTGTAAAACCTTTAGTTTGGGTTTTGTTGCTGATGCCCACTCTCCTTGTCCAAACATTCAAAGACATTTTTTTCCGAATGTTGAGCTGGCTCTTGCAATTGAAAGGTTCACTTCATCATCGACTGTTACGCTCTGAGACAGTTTAACGTCGAGGTATACGAAGCTGTTTAAAACTTTGAACCTGCGCCAATGGCTTTGATGTTTGGCTTGATTTAATGTTTTTCAGGAGCTGGTTGGTACAGGACCTCAGCACGGACGTCATTTCAGTAGGGCATTTGCCCCACCCTGAATCTGTAGGGTTTATTTAAATTGCTATGTACGATGGCGCCTCCAATAATAAACAACTTAATAAACCGACAAAGTTTTTATTGTGCTTCCATGCCCCCCCCCTGAAAAACATGAAATGACGCCCCTGGACGTCTTCTTTGAGTTAATGGTAAGTCCAAAGTTTATGCAGCCTTTCCAAAAGGTTGCAACACTACGTTGTATGNTAGGTGTTTGGCTTTCGTAAAGTTTTTTTTTTTACATGGGCAGAGTTGTTAGCCCTGTGTACAACCGTCTGGGGAATGGGGGGGGGGGGCGCTTGCCCCTTACAGCTTTCTATGTAGCAGCCTTAATTTTCGGATAAGCTTATCTTGCTTTTGTGGACTCCACCACTTCGTACAATTTTACAAAAAAATTCTGATTTTGGTCCGCCACGTGTATTTTATTACCCCCGTACTGCCGTATCTGGTGGGCTTGCCCCCTTCCACCGCCTGCGGAGTAGCTCGATGGCAGATCAGTCTCTGCAAAAATTACGCGGAAACTTAAAGAAATTCTCTTTGGAGAAGCACGGTTAATTAAACTGTTGCTGTTTTTATAACCATAACATCAGTTAACTTTTAAACATTCTAATGGATGCAACTTCACCGTTTAAAATACTAAATTATTTAAATAAAAAGAACATCAACGATAATACTTTTACCAATTTTCTCACCCTTTATAATTTTTTTTTTTACATACAGGAATGTATCGTTAAAGAAACTGAATGCAAGTGACCAAAGTGGAATACGCTTCCGCACCATCAGTGTCTTTTCTGTGTGGCTCCCTGCGGCCCTCTTGGTGCTCTGTGGTGTAGGCTTGTGGTTGGAGAGAGCAGGAGTTATCCGCCGTAGCTTGCTGGAGGCCGCCACTTACGGCTTCCTGTCTGCCACATTTCACGTGACCTACTCGTACGTCTCAGTTGGATTGGTTTTAAAGGAGGTCGGTGAAGAATTCAGGATCAATTCAATTTAATAACTTCTAAAGTCGAAACGCGTTTCGAATATAAGAACTAATAAACTTTATTTTTCGAAGGTGTTGTGTGTGTGGGATGCGGTAACGTGACTAGGGTTACAGCCGTCCCATTGCCCCGCCCCCCACTATTCAACTTTCATGGATATCCTTTGGTTTTTACGGACTTTTACGGACATGTTTTTGGGGCTATTTTTTACGGACTTTCCGAACTGTGGGCAAACTTGGCCCCGACTTTGTTACCCCACTGGCGTGATGCCCAAAATTAATGTATTTTTACCGGCGTGATCTGAAATATAGTAGTAGTCAGTAGCGTCACTGGGGTTTGGTGTGTCACAGTGCAGTAAACTCGTTGTGTCACCGCCTCCAAACTTACTTGACCACATGGACCTCTTTCGAGTCTGCCTGCTCTGATGACAACCTGCTCTGATGACAACCTGTTCTGATGAGAGCCTGCTCTGATGAAAACCTACTCTGATGAAAACCTGCTCTGCCGGCAACCTGCTCTGATGACAACCAGCTCTGGTGACAACCAGCTCTGGTGACAACATGGTCTTTTAAAAGACATACGAATAGCAACAATCCGAAATCTCAACTTGCAAGTGATTTCCACTTATTTTAGTCAAAGCAGTGAGATAATCACCATCTTCCAAATAACAAAGCTGTAAATAGGGGAGAGGGGTACCGGGGAAAAGTATGTTTATTTACCATCATTTTATGCGTGCACTTACATTTAAAATAAGTAGGTCATTGTCATGTCGTTTCAGATGTCAGTCGTGAGCCACGCTGTTCTTAACATCTTAAAGCGCCTCCTAGTGGTGGTCCTCCTGTACATCTCTAGCGTACGCGTCGCCACGTTCTCCAATTTCGTCGGCCTGGCAATATGTACCTTCGGACTTGTGCTGTACTCAACTGATCAACAAATTTTGAAATTCTGCAGTGAAAGAATTGGTATAATTTGTTTTAAATTTTTCATACACTTCACCCACAGCATTAAATATTGATTCTGCTGATAGCGAAGTGTTCCAACAGAACACTTATTAAAAACGTATGGTCATGCAATGGAGCGTCTGTAGAGAGAAATTTAAACCGAGTATTTGTGTGGTGTTCTTGAAGACACCTGCTGTGGGCTTGCCGGGTGTGGGTTTGCTGGGTGTGGGTTTGCCGGGTGTGGGTTTGCTGGGTGTGGTTTTGTCGGTTGTGGGTTCGTCGGTTGTGGGTTCGCCGGGTGTGGGTTTGCTGAGTGTGGGTTTGCTGAGTGTGGGTTTGCCGGGTGTGGGTTTGCCGGGTGTGGGTTCGTCGGGTGTGGGTTCATCGAGTGTGGGTTTGCCGGGTGTGGATTTGCCGGGTGTGGGTTTGCCGGGTATGGGTTCGTCGGTTGTGGTTTCGTCGGAGATTGTGACCGATGGCGCCTGCTTCCTACGTAGACACATGGCACGCAGCGAATGATCACAGAACCGTCTTTCTCATCGCTGGTTACGGCACTGGTGGGCGGCGATTGTAGCAGTGTGAATATAAGAAGGAACGTTTCCTTTTCAAATCTTGGGTTTTTCCTATACATGATAAGAAAAAACATTCAAGATTAAATTATTCACAGTATATATATAGAAGTTAATTATTGTTTTTTATGTCCGATTACCAGTTACGGAAATGTTAATGATTATTAATTTTTTTCTCCTCTTAAAGTTAAGACTTGTGTTTACATTTAGAATCTACGATTTGATAGATTAACTTGAATGAAATAAAAAAAATTAAATATTTTTGTCGTACTTAAAATGGAAGGTATGTAAAATAAAAATAGAAACAATTTGCGTTTAACAAACCCGCATTTCCTTATATGATGTATGCTAAAAATCTCTTAGTAAAATGTTATAATTATTGTCTATCCCACAGTAAAATTTCTCTCCATATTTGTACTGGTTACATTTTTGGTGATTTCCACACGACTGACAAACGTTGACTTCTATCAGATCCTCAAAAGTTCTTACTACCCAACCACGATTGGTAGAAACAGTTTAAACCGCTCTGTTGACAGCCTCCACATTCTATACCTGGGATTTAATCATCCCACTGAGCAGGATCTTCTGCCTGACCTCTCCGGGTACACAGCGAGAGAGAGACGCGAGATACAAAACTTTCTTGGTGAGAACTTGGCCAAAAATTCAACGCGTTCCAATTTTCTGTCTCAGCAGCTGCGAACGTCTTTGGAAGTTATCAAGGAAACCCAGAGAATCCATTATAACATCTTCAAGGATGTCTTGGGCTCGTTCAAGTACGGCATGCTGCTGGACACGGCCGACTTCGAAAATAAAGGCGACCCGGCCATCACAACGGCGGAGATTTACTTCTTGGCGCGCATCAAGCTCGACTTGATCTACTACTGCAACAGCGGGGCGTGCACGAAAACCAACTTAGTAAAGGCGGCACAGTTGGCGCAGAAGTACTCACCGAAAGATCTCGTCATTCTCCTACACGGCGGCGGAAACATCAACGGTTACGAGGATCACGATCATTTGCGTTTTCAGTTGTTTGATTTGTTTAAAGGGTTTCAGTTTTTTATGTTCCCTCAGAGCATTTGGCTGAAGCCTGGCAGCGGGAAACACCAGGAGTTGTGTCGTAAAATGTACTGCTGCCACGAGAATGTAACGATGGTGTTGCGAGATTCGCTTTCTTACTGGATTGCCAAGAAATTCTTCAAAGGCGCCACACGTCTGCTGATGGCGCCGGACATCGTCTTCCATTTGGGTCCTGTCAAGCGAACGATGGCTCCGGTTTTTGATATCCTGTGGATTCGAAGGACTGATAAGGAAGGCCCGAAATATAACATGACCATATCACATCCTTCTCATCTCCGCTTGCACGTATCGGATTGGAACCTCTTCATAACTCCGAGAGCTGGGACCAGCCTAGAGAAATCCATGTACGCAACCATGATGGGCCTCTTCTACATACAGCGTGCTCGGGTGGTCATCACTGACCGTCTTCACGGACACATCTTGTCTATGCTGCTGGACATTCCCCACGTTCTGGTGGACAACCCGGCCAAAAAGCTGTTCAGCTATCATGACACATGGACGCGCGGGGTCAAAAATGTGAGATTCACTACCGATCCTACCCAGGCCGTTGGCCTCGCTTTAGAGTTGTTAGAATTGTACAAAACTGAATTACCTCCCCGTGCGCCCTGGCTCAACATTAGTGAGACTTTTCGAGTCATTAACTACACTCTACCCGAGACTGGCTTCTCTTGAACACATTTAGAATTAGTTTTGTTTTTGTTGTTTTATATTTAGGAAAAAGGTGAAAATTCGCTTCTAATTTATAATGGTGGGATTGTTGAAACCTTTGACATCTGAATGCTATCTGTATACTTAAGACGGTTCTATTATTTTATATTCTTTTTTGTATATTGACAAATTCGTATATAACGTTTATCATGTATTTATACCCCAACCGTCTGATGTGATGTGAATACCAGTAATTTAATGTTAAAAAGTCTCTTTTTTTTCTTATGAGTGATCATCCGTATAGTACGTAAGCACCGCATGAGAGGGGAGAGGGGTTTTTTTTATTTGGAAAACGGTATATGGCCCCCGGGGGGGAGGGGGTTGAGGAGCTTGCCAGAAACTTTGTAATTTATGCCCAAATTATCTAATGATTGCCCTAAAAGTACGCTATTCTTAAACAGCCTATTTGAAATTTGATTTTTTTTTTGTGTACGTAATACCAGGATGACCCTTAATCAGTAAGCCATATTTTCATCCTAATTCATGGGGTTTTTAATATTGCTCCTTTAAACAAATTATTAAAATACCTTCGAAAGGCACTGAATGCTCAATTATTCATTTTTCATGCATGCCGTCATAAGTGCCCTCATAGCGCATAATCTGTTGTATGACTCGTCCATGTATGCCCACGGTCAGTGCTGTCACTACCGGCGTGTCGATGTCACTACAATAATATCCCGATGTATTAAAAATTTAATATATGTCAGTTTTAAATGCCGTTGCACCGAATGTCCTGTACTATTTATTCATTTATGTTTTTTTCTAAATTATGTGACAAAGAATATCATGTGATAGCTGGCAGAGCGTATGCACTGTTTCTTTCAATGTGTTGGGGGAGGGGGGGTTTCGGTCAAATCTTCGACAAGTGCCAGTGGCGTGGAAGGGGAGTGAGAGGGGGGAGGTGCTCTCAGGGGCCTTGGTATTACTTGTTATGGAGAGTTTTTATAATGGAAGAAGTGGGAAACAAAAAACTTGGCCCACCCAGCGTGGCTCTGACGCTAGCTACTGGACACTACATCTATCAGCTGGGAAGTTAGACATAATGGTGACCACGGTCAGCTATAACTCCGCCCCCCCCTTCACCAAACATCAACTAAATTCCTTCCAGTTGTTGGACCTGTGACGATTCGCCCCAGCCACTTCACCGCCATCGTTTCACACCGACCAATTCACCTCCACACATTGTTGCGACGCTGATTAAGAAATTATTTTACGAAAATGAGGGAACATTTAAATGCACATGAGATTATAAAAATATTGAATTCTTAAAGGCATTTTATCTACGTAAACGTCAAAGTTTGTTTTTGTTTGTAGGTTGTTTGTTAGTTCCTCAAGATTGACTAAGTCAGGGGTGCTCAAACTCTTTGTGCGGAGGGCTACATTGACACTTGTAAAGCTGTTGGGGGGGGGGGCGCATGTATATTATTTCCACACAGCGGCGTAGCTAGTGGGGTGCGGGGGCTGCGGACCGCTCCGGGTGTCAACATTTCAGGAGGTGACACCCAGTAGAAAAATTGCATATTTACAGAGCACACACTGCTCGGTACAACCGATTTTCATAAAAGTTATATTTTGATGCGTCAGAAATGAGGTGATCGTATAATTTGGTAAGAATAACACCGAATTGAAAAATTGTACATTTACAGAGCACACACCGCTCGGTCTAACCGAATTTAATAAAAGGATAACCGATCACACATAAGTTTTCCACACGTGAAACTAATCCCAATGAAGCGTCAGAAACACCCTTTTGACCATGATTCAACGCCGATTGAAGTGGTCGGTAACTTTCATATATGACAGGAAGTAATATTTATCTGAATTCTGAGAAATAAAGCTTTTCACTGAAACCAAATATTATATGGTTGGACGATTCTAAGTAAATGAATTTAAAAAAAAAAAACATTAAAAATGATTTTTACCCCCTTTTAGGGTAAACAAAATAATAGTACACCATTTTCTAAAAACATTTTATGATTAATTTAAAGTTAGTTGTTTTTTTTTTAAATTAAAAAAAAGAATGCGTTTCAAACCAAATTTATCGAAACCCAGAAATCAAGAAAAAAAATGTTCGCCGATTCGTCACTAGCACCACCTCTTAACATGAAAGCACGATTGTTATACAGCACAAGGTCTTGTACATGCTGTCTGTGATTTCACGTTTATATGCTAACTTCATCTTTGGGATGATCTACGTGAGGAAGATAATCTACACAAAAGTATCTTCAGACTAAATGCTTTACTCTTGACAAAGTAGTGACCAACCTAGAGGCCTTAAGAGGCTCTACTTTCAGTTGAAAGTGACGCAGTGAAGGATATTGAATTTCTTCAAGTGACTGACCAATTTGCAACTATGAAGACCAGAAAACATTTTTTTTTAATGAAGTAAATTTAATGTAAAAATAACTATAACTTAACGTTATTATTACTTCTTCTTCTTCTGTATGTTGAGTGGCCCACTAACAATGATCAATATATGGATCATTCTGGCTCCTTTAAATACTTAAATACAGTTATTAAATACATTTACCTCCTGACCTTTAATTAATTTGTTTTAATTTTTGTCATTATTATACTGTTATTTTAACAATAACAAATCCATCTTGGAAGTCGGGGGAGGGGGGTGACACCATGAGTTTACCGCACCGGGTGACACCAACTCTAGCTACGCCACTGTTTCCACATTATGTCGATAAACATGTAACTGGATTAAATTAAATTCGCATGTAAGCATTACATGAAAAAAGTCAAGAATTGCTTTTAAAAATATAATTAGAAAGAAATTTGATCAAAAATATTAAAACAATTATAACGGTTCATAAAATTCTGTAAAATTCAACAACATAACTTAAACACAAAGTATTTTTTTTTTAAATTTCTAAATGCCTTCTAGAGCCGCATAATATCAGATGCCGGGCCGCAGTTTGTCCATCCCTGGCCTAAGTGGATGTATTGATATGGACTAAGCGTTTTATGATTTTTAAAAAATGTTTTCTTCTTAAAAATGAAATTCAATTATGGAGGTATTTTGTTAGTGAATGAACCTGAGCACACACACCCCTGTCTGTTTATCTTCTGAATCCACTAAACACATTGTGTGTTCACCTGACCTCACTTGCGTCACCCGACTCTCGAATCTTCAGGGTGGGCCACATAAAACCCGGCTCACATTCGATATATTTTGCACAACCATTCAATTTAAACAGCCGATCACTACCGCGTCCAACTCACGATTACATAGGGTCATCAGGGGAGAGACTGCAATCAGGTTAGCACAATATAAAATGAGTAAAACAAAGTAGGGTTAAACCTGGAATAAAAGAAACGCAACCAAAAAAAAAAAAACAAACAAAGCAAAAAACGAACGTGTCGACAGGAAGCCTTCGTCAGCGAACAAAACAAAAGAATAAAAAAACAGAATAAAATTTAAAAAATAGCACTTAGCTTAGAAGTAGTATCCGTTGGCCGGTAAATGAATGTCATATTAATATTGAATGTGGTGTCTCTAACGCTACAGATGTGGTCGCAAAACACGCAAAGGAATGTACTACAAATTGAGTCTTAAAATACTTGGAGAAGAGCGTCAATGAACAGTCCCGTTTTTGCACTCTGGAACTTACGATACGCTAATTTGCAAAAAATATATGCTGTTTCCTATATTGGTACAATGTAATTTTTGGAGAGGTGATATTTCGGGCAAGTGTACTAGTACGCAGAGTGTAATATTAGGCAAAATGTAATATAGGGCAGAATGTAATAATACGGCAGAGTGTAAGATAGGGCAGAGTATCCTTTTGGCTAGAGTGAACGATTTGGCAAAATGTACTATCCTATTCCATCTCTTGTAAAATCATTTACACCCGAAGGTTAATTATTTATCGAATCCGCTCATTCTTTCCCAGGCGTATCTTGAGCTGCCTGGTGCAAAATGAAAGTATCGAATGCGCTCCTTCCTTCTTAGGCGTATCTTGTGCTGCCTGGTGCAAAATGAAAGTATCGAATCCACTCCTTCCTTCTTAGGCGTATCTTGTGCTGCCTGGTGCAAAATGAAAGTATCGAATCCACTCCTTCCTTCTTAGGCGTATCTTGTGCTGCCTGGTGCAAAATGAAAGTATCGAATCCACTCCTTCCTTCTTAGGCGTATCTTGTGCTGCCTGGTGCAAAATGAAAGTATCGAATCCGCTCCTTCTTCCTTGGGCGTATCTTATGCTGCATCCGAAAAGCGCAATTAAAAAAACAAAAATCCGTCCCAAGTAGACTCTTTAACCCTATGTGCTACCCTCTGCTTTTCACATATGGGGATTAAAGGTGGACTCCAGATGTGAAGAAAAGTGTTTGTCAAGGATGTGTGCCAGCTTCAAGGCCCTATTCATAACATTCTGTCATTCATAATGGAAACTTTAACCAGTTCCTCAACGCATGAAAGCTGAATCACCAATGCATGGTTGATGCCTATTGCATGCAAGACTGAGGCAAACTGTTAGAATTTTTTGTTTTTAAAAATCAAACTCAATAAGATTGAAGACTATGATGTCCTACACCACAATTAAGGTTAAGCAAAATAACTTTCTTTCAAGACAATATGTTGACGTTCTCAGAATTGTTGTGTTTTTACAGATCGCTGCTTTAAGGAGTTCAGGATGTTTGGCTAAAATTTATCAAGATGCTATAGCCATGGTCATAATTTTATCATCCTCATAATATGTGATAAACCTGACTTGTTCTTAATATTTGCGTGTGATCCGAGGATGCACATGCAATATGTTTTATATCAGGCAAGGCTGCCGAAGCTGTACGCAAAGAAAAGCCACCAGGTCCAAACTTCAATCTTGGTTTAAATTTAATCGGGAAGAACTTAATAAACGAGAGTATTAACATATTCAAATTCACGAACACTATCTACGTCTTAGAGGAAATGAAACTCAATTATTTGCGCCTACTGCCTCAGGTCCCCCAACCCCAAGTGCAAGATACCCTCGCTGAGTGGCCCTTGCACCCAGTGAAATATCCTCTTCAATACCAGGCACAGAAACATCGCAAATTCTCTCCACATGTATAGGAGCCATTCTTATCAATAAATTGATCGTGGGTCCTTAATGTATAGAAGAAGAACCTGCAATGGGGAGAATGTTTACCGCATTGTGGTTAAATGACTTTGATTCGTGAGGGTGTGGGAACCAATCTTGTATGAGTTTCACACCTGTTTGTGTCTGGAACTACTCTTGTATGAGTGTCACACTTGCTAGTGACTAGGAACCACTCTAGTATGAGTGTCACACTTGCTAGTGACTAGGAACCACTCTTGTATGAGAATCACACTTGCTAGTGACTAGGAACCACTTTTGTATGAGAATCACACTTGCTAGTGACCAGGAACCACTCTTGTCTGAGTGTTACACTTGCTATTGACTAGGAACCACTCTTGTATGAGAATCACACTTGCTAGTGACTAGGAACCACTCTTGTATAAGTGTCACACCCGCTCATGTCTAGGAACCACACTTGTATGTTTGTCACACCTGCTCGTGTCTAGGAACCACACTTTTATGAGTGTCACACCTGTTTGTGTCTAGGAACAACTCTCGTACGAATGTCACACCTTTTTGTGTCTAGGGATTTTATGTTATATCAAATTAATGCACCAAGAGACGTAATTATTCATTTATGCCAAACTATCAAAGACTCCAAAACACAATTCATAAATAAAATAATTTTATTTCATTTGCAAATATTCAATGAACTAAGGATATAGCCAAGGATATGAAAAAAACGTATATCATTTAATAACATATAATTAAATCTATGTTCTATTTTATTATGTATATAGGCTTCCCTAATGCCTAGCATGCATAATAAAAGTCGTTTTGCTTTGTATCAGAATTCTATGCGATCAGCCCGTTACGACTTTCAATCTATAATGGTTCTGATTATCTGGCTTGATCAATCAATAGTCAGATCACCTCAGTGTGGGAAGTTGGTTCTCCGATCTTTTCCTTCGTGGCTTCTCAGGGCCACAATGAGAGTTGACAGCAGTACGTTGCGGAATAGCACTTCCGTTGTGCGTTGTGATGTGTGCATGTGTGGAATTCCCAGCGATGTGTCTGTCGTGGCTCCTATCAGCACGGGGTCCTATCAGCACGCGTTCCTATGGCTCGGTCTTCCGGATGGATACTGGGCGAAGTTCTTAGAATCCGGCCACAGGGAACTGACCCTCAATCCAGCTGCTAAGGTGCGGTGATTGTACGGTGGCAATACTTCGATCTAGTAACCGGACTATATGTGAATGAGGATACAAGAAATATAAAGGAGCAACATTTCCGATATTCTTGAGCTAACAGATCCCTTTCCAAAGACAGCGATTTCAGATCGTGTCGTTGAAGGAGATAGAAGCTTTAGGATGTAATTATCTATTCTAAATTCTAGATGAGCTTATTCGTCTTCACCATGGTCGGCGCAGGTGGCTAGCGTCGCCATATGGCAAAGGATTCTATTCGAACATAATTATACAATGGAGTATAAATATAATGCATGTATAAATACACTACATTGAGACAACTAAAATGGAAAGCGAACATCCAGTGGATACATCACCATCCTTAAGATGAAATGAAGTAGCTTAGTTATAAGTAAATCTTAGAATGGCCAACACGTGTCCCAGTTTAGAGACGCCTCGAGCAGTTAAGAAACTATAAAATACGAGGAATTTAAGAGATTCACTCTAATCAGAATGATCACAGATTAAATAAACCAAACTATATACATGGTATTACAATGCTTTCAAATAAAAGAAAAGAAATAAACGTGTTCATTCAACATACTAGGTGTTAGAAATGGCCGACTTTAGACGTGCACTAAGTTAACTATAATAACTTGGGTGACGATCTTAAGAGAAAGCTTCTAACATTTACCACGGTGTATAGAGTGGATTCACTCTAGTTGGTCATTGGCTATAAAATCACCATCATGTGCTATCTGAGACGGTGCCATCTTAAGGCATGGGCCCACTGGGCACTGACACAGGGCCTCACGCTTCTAAGGGACCTCAGGCTTCTAGGAGTCTTATTCTTTTCAAGGCTTCATGCTTTACATATTGTTAATGAATATTGAAATGTTTTGGCTATTTAACTTGATTTAAAATCAGTGGACAGCATGTTTCCCAATTTTAGCCCACGATGTTATCTGTACATTCAAATATTAATATTATAAATGCGAATCACACGTTGGATACTTCTTAAAGGGGAAAAACTCTCGTCAACAAGTTTTACTTCTCCCAGATATGAATCGAAAAATAAATAGTAAGAATTTTTGTTTACCGACATGTTAGACCAAGATGTTAGTACCGGGCGGTAATAACCCCAGTTACGTTACTGTTCAGTCTTAAGGCGAGGGCACATGGGGGAGATGAAATTGAGGATGTTCGTCGAAGTCATCCGAACAAAAGTGGGGGTGGGCGCGTAGTTTGGGGAGAAGGCTGATTATTTCTCACCCCTCCTCCTCCCCCCCCCCCCCCCCCCCCCCCCTTTTTTTTTTTTTTTTTTTGTTCTGAGTCATTCTAGACTTAGGAACATTAATAAAGATCATCTGACCTAGATTTGTGTACATAAACCACTTTTGTTTCAGTAGTTAATAAATTACCATTTTGTATTGAACAAAATAATGCATTACTTATTCCAATCTGTTTTCAATCTTTTCAAATTTGGTGGGGTAATACGAGGGAAAAATAATTTGTTGAAGACACACATTAAAATAATCGCTATTTGAATGAAGAACTAAATTCATTGGCGATGCATCCAGCGGGCAACAACAGTTAACGGGGCAGGCCATTGGTTGCCTACCCCTGCATTAAGCCTATGAGCCTGACTTTATTCTCTGTGAACGTATTGCGGTCTACAACTACAGAAATCTGTATTGAAAGAAAGGAAGAGAAGTGATTGAACAAAACTAGGGGTATTAAAATTGTACAGCTGCCAAGTGACTTCTAAAAATAGATTTAAAAATGCCGCTTGCTAGATCTTATAGAAAAGATCACATAACGCTGCCGTGCGGGACATTTCAGAATACATTTTTTAAAGAAACATTAAAATCATCCACGTCCGTCAATGTAGCCAAATTTAAAGGCCGGAGTTGATTTTACTATTGGACATACATGTATGACGTACGCAAAAAAAAAAAAAAGAGCAACATATTTTAATACCCCTCCCCCACCCTGTCAACGTAAGGGGCAGTCACTATATTACGTACGCACTGAAGATGGGCATGACAGCTTGCGGATCACCAGACTGTACCTACAATAGGCAAACATTCTACAATAAGTATCCTGACAGTGTCTAATGGAGCCTACTGTCAACTACAAATCTGTTAAATCCATGATTTCTTATTAAGCCTACTTAAGTACATAAACAATCACCACTGTGTTTCGTGGTTATCGGCACACTAAGGCTTTGTGCTTTTATTATTTAAATAGTTCGACAGAAATAGCTGTAGTAATATAATTTAGCCCACTGTAGTCTTTCCGTGCAGTTGACGTAATTATTTCGTACAGAGAGTATCTAGATTTGTGCGACTGGGCTCGGAGACATGACACCAGGGTTTCTTTCCGCTATATCTCCAGGGGGCAGTAAACCCCCCTCCCAGAGCAAAAATATGTCCAACAATAAATCAACTGGCACTGCTCGCACGAAAATTCAGAAGTGCCCCGCCAGGGGAACATTTCTGAAAGAATCAGTGCACGACACGCGTCTTGCGTACGATAATAATAATAATAATAATAATTATTATTATTATTATTATAAAAGACATTTTGAAGTTTCGGAAAAATCTTCACTCTAACGAATATTGATCAAGTTCTGTTGTTAAGGGGTGGGGGTGGGGTGGGGGAAATTTCGGCCCAGGCGGCATTTAGATAAGGTACACTACTGAGTGTTTGTCAATCAACGATTTCATGCGATGCGCATTGCGTACAGGGGCCGTTCGGACAAACGACATTTGGGATGATGGACGCTCTACAGTATTTTTATAATGACAACAAATTAAGCCAACCAGGTTTTCTGGATGCCGAGTACGGACACAGATGCTCACAGCAACCCGAGACATAGCAGCCCGGGGGATGGGGTGGGGGGGGGCGAAACAAAAACAACATAAGGTGTTGTGCATGATTTTTAATATCCTTCTGTACATCATTGTGTTGAAAACTTTTGTGAATATTTTGCAGACAGGTTTCAAAAATAAATTGTTTCACATCAGTGTTAGCTCATCAAAGAGATTGCTGTCAACCATTTTCCCTAGTACGATTTCATTTCCGTGCGCAGATGGTCTCACGCTGTTTCATTCAGGGGCAGCAGCAATGCCCGGGTTATCGAGACATGTGCCGCCCGGTTTCACTGAAACCATTCGATACACTGATGTTTTTTTGGGAGAAATAAGATGACATAAATTAAAGGGACATAAGGCAAGTAAGTCATCGTTATTATGTATTTATTTATTTATTTAGGCATTTTTATATAGCGCTTACCTTAAAGCTCTGAGCGCTTTACAATTATTAAAAACATGTAAACTAAGTAAAATTAAAATGAGACATTAGGATAGTAACTACTATACTATAGAAACAAATAAAATGGCTATAAAAGGAGGACACTTTGGCACATTTTGGCCTATACTACAGGATCAACCCGAGACAGAAAATGAGGCAGGGCAAGGAGGGTGCATCACATGTCATAGGCGGACCAAAAGTACGAACCAGACGGACGACGACTGGAAAGTACGGACAAATACGGACGCAAAATTAAGTACAAGGGGGTCCGAAGATACAAACTGTCCGTACTAAATACGGACGTCTGGCAACCCTAAATAAATGGCGATCTACAGTAGTTATAGTCACAATAAATGACGCTCTACTGTATTTATAATCACAATAATTGACGATCTGAAGTATTTATAATTGCAATAAATGACACTGCAGAATTTTTAATCACAATAAATGACGCTCTACTGTAATTATAATCACAATAAATGACACTGCAGAATGAATCACAATAAATGACGATCTACAGTAATTATAATCACAGTAAATGACGAATAATAAATGTATTTTTTTAAAAAGGTGCACACCAGCCGATGTCGAAAAATGTTATGCATTTTCTTTCTCAGAGTCTAGATATCCCCTCCTTCACACTGCCCCTCCCCTTTTCCCCCAATTTTTAATTACGTGTTTCAAGGTGGATCACCGAACAAGACACAAGGGGTTCAAATATGCTCCAGTTCCTGGCTAAAGACAAACGTTGCTCCCCTCCCCCGCCCCGTCGCAACCCCTATTTTAAATTGTTGCGGGTATTTGTTCATCTGGTGAATGGCTTGAGAAGGGTGGGTCGGGAAGTAGGTGAGCCCCACCAAATACTGGATGAACGGAGGCGGGTTGACACTGTCGATCAAATTATCGTGGTTGACTGTGTCTGCTTCGTTGAGTGAACGAGTTGGTGGGGGTAAGCTCAGATCTGCCATTTTTTTTACGTGCCTAGGTAAAGAGTGAGGTCACTTAAAACCAGGTTTTAAAGCAATTGTTGTTTTTAAAAAGTAAAGAATTCTTCTTTTGTGGATAATTTAAAGATTACAATTTTAATACTAAAAAAGTTTTTAAAAAATGTAATCAAAAAATTATTTTTTTTAAAAACTTTATATCAAAGACGAGTTTAAAGGCAATAAAAAGTGGAAAATAATTTAATTTAAGTTTTTTTTATGAAAAGAAAGTCAGTGCAGTTTACGTTTTAAAAAAAAAATAATTAAAAAAAAGATATTTCAAGTTCGTCTACAGTCAATTCCAAACCTTTGGCTACATGAAGGGCTCATCTACACTTTTGCACAGTCTTTCATTGGGTATGTTTTTTAAAAGAATTTTTCAAATATTTGTATGTGCATTGTTGTTGGAAAGATACATGTTAACTTTGTAAAAGACCAAACTAACACACAGTTTTGAATATTGTTGGAAGCATACAAATTTCCTATCTACTAGACCAAACAACCACCCAGTTTGAATATTGTTGGAAGGAAATATATTGTCTATATAAGAGACCAAACCGCCACCCAGTTTGAATATTGTTGGAAGCATACATATTTCCTATCTAAGAGACCAAACGCCACCCAGTTTGAATATTGTTGGAAGCATACATATTTCCTATCTAAGAGACCAAACCGCCACACAGTTTTGAATATTGTTGGAAGCATACACATTTCCTATCTACTAAACCAAACAACCACCCAGTTTGAATATTGTTGGAAGGAAATATATTGTCTATACAAGAGACCAAACCGCCACCCAGTTTGAATATTGTTGGAAGCATACATATTTCCTATCTAAGAGATCAAACCGCCACCCAGTTTGAATATTGTAGGAAGCATACATATTTCCTATCTAAGAGACCAAACCGCCACCCAGTTTGAATATTGTTGGAAGCATACATATTTCCTATCTAAGAGACCAAACCGCCACCCAGTTTGAATATTGTTGGAAGCATACATATTTCCTATCTAGGAGACCAAACCGCCACCCAGTTTGAATATTGTTGGATGCAAACATATTTCCTATCTAAGATACCACCCCTCCGCGCCCAATTTTCACTAGCTACATATCCACCCTTTGGAAAAACACTGATCTAATTTGAATGACATATTGCATAAATCATGATCAATTCATTTTGGATCGACTTGCCTTACTCAGTGTGAAGTTAGCCTCATGTTGCATATACTCCTGTGTATCTCGACGTCTTGGATCTTGTCCTGCCATTTGATGTTGTGCCTTTTTCGGACGCTAATCGTGTGAAAGTGGTTTAGTTTCCTTGTTTGTCTTTGAAAGACTTACCTTGTTTCACATGCGTGTAGTGGCGTTGGGACCACGGCTGCTTTGTAAAACCTTTAGTTTGGGTTTTGTTGCTGATGCCCACTCTCCTTGTCCAAACATTCAAAGACATTTTTTCCGAATGTTGAGCTGGCTCTTGCCATTGAAAGGTTCACTTCATCATCGACTGTTACGCTCTGAGACAGTTTAACGTCGAGGTATACGAAGCTGTTTAAAACTTTGAACCTGCGCCAATGGCATTGATGTTTGGCTTGATTTAATGTTTTTCAGGAGCTGGTTGGTACAGGACCTCAGCAGGGACGTCATTTCAGTAGGGCATTTGCCCCACCCTGAATCTGTAGGGTTTATTTAAATTGCTATGTACGATGGCGCCTCCAATAATAAACAACTTAATAAACCGACAAAGTTTTTATTGTGCTTCCATGCCCCCCCCCCCCTAAAAAACATGAAATGACGCCCCTGGACGTCTTCTTTGAGTTGATGGTAAGTCCAAAGTTTATGCAGCCTTTCCAAAAGCTTGCAACACTACGTTGAATGCCCGGCTATGTCTCAGCGTTAATTGAACAGTCGTCGGCATACAGGAAGTCCCTGATAATATCTGTGCGCACTTTGGATTTAGTGTTTAGTCTCCTGGAGCTACATGCTCTAGCATCCGTTCTGTATCTGAGACCGATTCCACTGTCTCCCTCTCTGACAGCATGGCAGGGAACAAGATGCTGAAACTTGCTTGATCCATTAGACACAGGGAATTGTTGAGACAGCTCCCCATTTTCCCGGACCCTGGCCTGGACACGCTCGTGAAATTGCCACACCTTGCGATTAACTTTTTCGGGACTGCCATATTTGTCCATGTTCTCCCAGAGACCTTCTCTGATGGCAGTGTTCAGAGCCTTGGTTATGTCGATATAGGTGGAGAAGAAGTATAGTTTTTTTTTCTTGACACTGAACAGCGCAGATTTATTTCAAAAACTATTAAATTTTAGAAAAACAAAAGAAAATATTACGCACCAAATGCACTTGTAAAAAGAATCTCATTAAGCGCCAATCATGGCCATCATTGTTCCTTTCAAAATATCTGTCGACCAACCGACTTTGCGAGCGTACAACGACTTTTCAAACACCCGTGTAAAGGTTATGAGAAAGTTCCCAATGAGTGTAACAGGTTCTTAAATATTTGTGTTTAAAAGTATGTTATAAAAGCTATACAACAAGGTTACAATGCTAGCTTCTACGTAGCCTTGCCGTACTGACATCTGGGGTCCAAAAGGAATCAAAGTTTGGAGGGGATTGTGGGGGGGGGGAGACGACAGAATTGAAAGTCCAAATATAGTAAAGTATATATTGGAAACACTTTCAACTAGTGATGTTATATATATATATAGGCAAATCTGTTATCTGTTCAAAATCCGGTTTCAAATCGTATTTTTNTATATATAGGCAAACAGGTTATCTGTTAAAAATCCGGTTTTAAATTATGTTTTTGGGGGGTCACAATAATTGTGTGACAATACATGGTCCTTCAAACAGTTGATGCAATCTGTGTATTTTCTCAACTTTCAAGTCATGATTTAATCAATTTGTGATGGTATGCAAATTATATTATTATTATTACGCAAACTCCATGTCACGTGAACCAACACTAAATATAAGTTCGTCAAGCGATGGTGTGTTTACTTTGACAACGGTGTAAATTGTTATATTACTGTTTATCAAGGATAATTCCACATGAAAACTACGTGACCACGCACCACCATAATTTGATGGCTAACTATTGTAAAAGCGATTATATTATAAGTGAAACGTCAGAATTGGAAATTTTGAGTACTGCCTTAATTACAGTTGTCACGGCAGCTGCTTATGCAATAGAAGATGACAAAATTAAACGTAACAATCGTAAGAACAGATTATGGTTTAGACCACTGGTCCCCAACCATTTTTTTTCCCGGGGACCGGTCAACGTTTGATAGTTTTACCACGGCCCGCGGAGGGTGGGGGTCTTGATTGTTTATAGTTTATATTCTTTTGATTTAGTAATTTTAAATTAATTGTATGCATTAAAAATAAAATACAGTTACCAAAAAATGAAAATAAAGTAAGTGATTTAACATTTTAACTTAATAAAACGCTAAATCAATGAAAACCATGAGCTTGTTTCTCTGCAACGAGACGGTTGTCATCTGGGGATAATAGGAGACTCACTGCAGACATCACTGCTTCACACAACTAATAGCAATGGCAATAGGGATTTTAGTGCTGTGGTGGCAATGTCATGGTCTTCTGACATGATTGTAATCCAGAACACCGGCAGAGTTTTTTCTCGAACGTAGTTTGGACCGCCGTCATTTGCAATCTCCACCCATTGAGCCTCTTCTTGTAAAGACACGCTGGATTCGCCTGATTGGTTGACAAATGGGTCGCTGCTTCATTGCTTACCAGTTTATGGGTCTTAAGTAGTTAGTATGTAGCGCTCGAACGCTTTTAAAAGCAAAGACAGGGGATCGTGCAGCAACTCAGAGAATGAATGCTCAGTCTTGCCTAAAGTCCACGCTGTTTGAAACGTGTCCAAAATGCCTCTGTCCACGTGTCATCCCCACAACTCCAGTTTGGCTTAAATGCAACTACTGAAAACAGTTCTCATTTGACCCTGAAGGGACAGATTCAGTTCACTGAGCAGGCTGATTAAGTCACATAGGTAAGCCAGTTTTGCGACCCATACTTTGTCACTGAAATGTGTTACCAGCGGTGACATCTATTCTGAGAGAAATCTTTGCAATGGCTCTGGTAATTCAAATACTCTGGTTAGCGATTTCCCTCTGGGTAACCATCTTATTTCTGTGTACAAGAAATACACCACAGTAAATAAAATGAAATAATTTAATGTTTCTTGGGCGCCCCGGTACCATTTGATCCACGGACCAGTACTGGTCCGCGGCCCGGGAGTTGGGGACCACTGGTGTAGACAACATCTTCTAGAAAGAAACAAGTTATGTGCCTGCCACACAGTCCCACGGTGGCAAGAAAATTAAGATTTTTGTATTTTGAGAATTACAAAAGGTTTTTGAAGATGAATGAAAATACCCGTGCACATCCTTTCATACAAAAATTTGAGACTAACATGAGACAACCCATTTATCCTGAACTTAGACTTCGATATCTTACATTACATCAGGTAAGAATTACTGAAGTGATTAGCTACTACTAATAAAATTAAATTTAATGCAATTATTAATTATTATTATTTTAATTTTAATATTAACCATGTTAATTGATATAAAGGCTTTTAAATTTTCTCCGTGGTGTCCATAAATCCGAACACAAAATAATGCCTCCAAACACGAAATGCATCAAATGTTTGAAGGAAAATTTGATAGCGTGAACCGACGCTAAGACGTAATTGCGTATTGATTTCGGGGAGCGGGGCGGGCTCGTGGTTGCACATTATTTTACCAGGAATTGACCCCTATTTGCAGTGCATTCCAAACTCTTGCTCACAGCCAAATTGATCTGACATCAGATATTTTAAGAGACTGTGCAATCCACGGGCGTGGGGAGGGGAGACGGAGAGGGCTGTTCGCCCATGGAGGCATATTTCTTTTTTGATTGGGGGAGGGGGGTGGGGACATTTTTGGTCCACTTTTTCTGCTAAACTTCTACTTATTTCTTTTCGTTACATAATCTATTTACACTAGCAGATCCGCGGCGTAGCATGCGTCGCAGAATTGCTCACAGATGAGTGAAGACTTCGTGAAAGACACAGTTGTCTAAATGGGGTGGGTTTGAGGATACAACTGTGATTGCGTGAAAATATGGAACTCTTGAGAGAGCTACATACAACTGTCCGTGACTGAAGACCGGTTTTGGTAGATAGAGGCATATATTTTTCAAAGTTTGTTCTTGTGCCTTATTAATTGTCACTGCAAAGGCAAATCTAAGAGGAAATTGTAGCCGTGTAAAACTAAAATGTAAATTTGAATCTGACATCGCGACATTTTCCGCCATATACTCCGGAAGTATTCATGTACTGAGCGTATTGTTGAGGAGAGTGTATGACTACGTATCCGTCACTGAGAACAACGGTGAGCACGTCGCCGAAGTTATCCCAATGTTGTGAAACAAGTTTACAGCCATGTTGTGAAGTTGAAGAGCAACAGTTTCGTCAATGATCTTTTTCCAGAAATATGCGACCGATAGAAACAAACAGTCACCTGATGCAGGAATTGGTAAAACAGTGAATGAAGCGTTGTTTCCATGAAATACATGCCAAGCGGTGGCCATGTTCGCAAAGAAAGGGGAAAAGAACGGGCACAAACAGCAGCACGAAGAATGTGGTTCAAAGAAGAGAGCAATGAGACACACCAGTTAGCAAAGCAAATCAACCAAAGTGGAGCTGGCTCAGAGCTTGTTGGAGTGTGCGCATGGCTGGCAAGCGAGGGTGGTGCAGGAAGGGGGGTGCGGTAGCTCCACTGCAGTGCGTATGTCTCTAGACCAAGGATGGCAACCAAGGGAAGGGAGGGTTTACCTGCGTCTTGCTTGCTCTGGCGTATCTATATATAGCCTGCGTGGTCGTCTTCTTGTCCTAGTTTTTCTGCCGTATATATATTATATATATAGGTTGAAGTGTCAGTTAATTGAAGGGAGGTGGGACAAGATTATGGAGACTGCGATCTGCCAACTTGTTTATATCTTTAACGCTGTGAACGTTTGCATGAAAAAGGCGACCACTTTCCAAATCAGAAAAAAAAAACTGACTCACAACCGGTTTTAAACATCGGTCAGCTGCTATCTGTGAAGACAGATGGCAAGATGGTCAGATACCCGAAGCATTGGCGAGTAACCTACTACTTTTATGCATTAATAACTATATGGCATTTTACTAATTTTTTAAACAAAATTATTTTATTTATTAAATTATAATTTGTTTTGAAACTATATAACCACTTTAAAAAAAAACAAACTTGCTTCTCCGAAATTGTAATTAAAGGAATACAATAAATATCCCCCCTAAACTTCAGACTGTTAGAGTTAAATGACCAAGTTAAAATTTTCATTGTCTCTGTTTCAGCTCAAAGGAGAACAGTAAGTAAGGTCCAAATTGAGATTACATTACATTCACTTTTTTGGGACCGAGCTATTGCTCTTTAATGGCCCCGGCAAGTAAGATACAGGCCTGCCGCACCCGCTGGGCTGTGCCGTAAATTAGACTGTCAACGTGGTTGGCTGGGAGCACCGCGGCCACACAAGTCGGTAGCGCTGAGCACTAGTAAGACCCCCCCCCCCAATTGACTCTCCTTTCGGTTTGTTCTATCCATATTTCGGTAAAGTTTTCGGGCTGTTAATCCTTTTTCCCAATCTTCAAGCCATTCCTCATGAAAGAAGTCCTTAATCCAAGCCTTGAATCCCAGTTGGGTCATTAGCCTGTTTTGTTGCGACTTGGTAGAGCCTTGTCTCGCAAAATAGTCAGCTCTATCTTGTGGGGGATCCCCGCGTGTCCTGAGATCCATTGAAGGGTAACCTCGCCTCCATGAGACTGAATGTCTCGTATGATCTCCAAAACTGCATTTGTCATTCTCGTGTCCTAAGAGCACCTCTTCACAGTTTCTAGAGCACATTGTTAAATGGTGAACACTACGATTGATGGAAGTGTTTTTCATCTGGCTAATCTACGTTGCACTTGTTTCAGGCCCATTAATATGACCTCAATTTCTGCGTCAGTTGCAGAGGAATTCGTAATGCTTGGGTCTGAAAGCTTCTCAGTTGGAGGTACCCCTTTTTGGTACTGGATAAATGCGCCGTAACATGTCTTCTTCTCGCTGGCGAGATTGGAGCCGTCTGTGAAGACTTTAACCACAGAGTCTTTGTACGACTCGATAGTCTCTAGTGCTGTCCCCCTTTTGCTCATTTCGGGGGCTCAACTTGTTAACTGCCGCGTTTTCCAGGGTCAGACGTACATCCCGCTGTTCGAAGCCATCCTGTGGTGATCGCTCTGGGATAAGGCGTATTTTCTCCCTGTTCCCTGGTAAAGGGTGCTTTCAAGTGAGTGGACCACATCCATAAAGGAGGGTCTTTTAAACCTTGTCCGCTTTACCCAGCGGTTCCGTCCTTTCCATTCGACAGTATCGCTCCACTGTCGTTAGTATCATGACTTTGTCCCGCCGTATGCTGAGCGGTTCTATGTCTGATATGATTTCCGCGGCAGCCGTATACAAATCTGAGAGCTAGATTTTGTATCCTGTCCGGACGCTCTAGAACCGTTCAGCTTGCAAAACTCTGCATAGGGAGGCTTATAGTCCAGAGCACCTCTTACGCTCCCAAGATAGTGTTCTCAGGAGTCTTGCATAAGCTCCTAAAGTAGTGCTAGCAAGTTTTTTTAACCAAGCTTAGTTTGGATGTGGCTCGAGTGCCGAGTTCTCGTACATGGTTATGCAGATGAAGTTTTTGGTCCAGCTTTACTCCAAAAATGCGTGGGTGACTTATCCCATTTGAGTGACTTCCCGCAGATGTGAAGATCGATATCTTCTTTGAGAGCATACCTCCCGATGGTAAACAATGAATAGACAGTTTTCTCCGATTCACCACCAATCCCCATTTCAAAGCCTAATCTTGTTTCTTAGTGAGATCTGGCTGCAGCCGGCTCTGCAGTTGCTGGATAGATTTGCTAGAGCTCCAGACCGTCAAACCATCTGCAAACATTATGTTCTTTGTTACCAAAAGTGATGCAGGTCATATATATACGCCAGGAACAGGGTTCAGCTCAAGGCCTACCCCGGTGGGAGCCCGTCCTCGAGTGCACACATGTCCGAAACCTTGTCCCTGACACGGGTGGATATCCTACGGTTTGATAGAAAAGAATGGATCCACCGGTACAAGTTGGCTGTTACTCCGAGCAATTGTAACTTGTAGAGTAGACCCGTCTTCCAGACTTTGTCGTAGGCATTCTGGAGGTCAAAGAAAACTGTGACAGTATGACTCATCATCTGAAGCTCATCGGTGGTGCTTTGGATATATTGTACAACCTGGTCCATTTGCTGCTTCCCCTTTCCGAAGCCACCTTGGTTTGTTTTAATGCTCTTAGTTCATTCCAAGAACCATTACAATTACGCTACTTTCCCAAATCACGAGGTGAGGGAAATCAGCCTGTAGCTCGACGGTTGGTCACTTGGCTTACCTTCTTTGGGAATTGGGACAACGACCGCTCTTTGCCACGCCCTTCTTGGCAAGAAGCCTGTCTTCCAGGTTTTATTGATAAAGTTGAGTAATGAAAGATTTGACCATACACGAACTTTTTCTTTCAGTCATCTATCTCAATTTTTTTTTTTTGGGTGGGGGGGGGGGGCAGGGAATGCCCCCACGAAGCAAGTCAAGTTCCCCGGGGAAATAATTGCACAACAGTAAAACGAAAA
>CAXITT010001466.1:57079-74272 GCA_964033795.1 Lymnaea stagnalis
CGTTCATCGTCATGGGTGCCATTGCGTTCACAGGGAACCCGCTGTCAGAAGTCAGCCTGACGCTTGGAGTGGGGGCCGCCTTTGTGTCGAATATTGTTTTTGCTTTCAGGTCAGTATTTAGACCAGGGGTTTCCCAACCTCGTCTGACGAACGCTCCAACACAAAACCCCTCCGCGCCCCTTCCTCCCCCCCCCACATACCCAAACGTTTTAACTAACTGATTGACATTCTTGTCCACCGTCTGCTAACGACTCGAGATTTGGCGTTATAATAAAATAATTAAAATGATTCCACTATGAGTTTCTATTGCAATTGATCACTTATTTTTAAAAGACTGTAAATGACATATCGAGCAACCAACCAAACCTTTTCATTTTCCCTATTTAAAAAAAAAAAGGTAAACCCATTTCCCATCTCAGAGATGAAGGTAGCCCCCCCCCCCCGGACACCAGCCCCCCGCCCCCACATTCATTATCTTAAAATTGTGGGGCGTACGGAAAAAACAATGATGCAGACCTTGATTCTATGACATCGAGTAGTTCTTATAAGTTACATGTGTTCAACATACTGCCCTAACACTGCTGTTTTTTATTAGCGTCCAAATTTCACTTGCATATGATACAACAGGTCTCATTACAGATTTATATATGGCTGCAACTAATTCGTAACCGGGTACCAGAAGTGAGATGTTGGGATTAAAAAACGATTCAAAATTTTATTGTTGGGTTTGTAAGACAAAATGAGGTATCAAATGGAAGATAATTGAATGGACTATATGTTTGTAAACTTAATTCTTCAGTTTAACTAAAATAAACTACCACAGATGACATCCGAATAGCTTAAGTCTAATGGTACCCGGGTGCGAATGTGTCAGGTGTTGTCTCCTAAACTGTTCCTAATGTACATTCCTCTAATACTTCACTTTCTTCATGCGTCTTCTATTACTTTTAGTTTAGCTCGTTCCCTTTTTCCTTTCTCAACATTTGTGTGACTTTCCTGCTGGCTTCATTGTATATTTGTCTTGTATTTCTGGTTTCCCTTCGTATCTTGGTTATTCATGCTTTGTTCCTTACTTCGACAGTCTCTCCGCATTCATTATCAAACCAGCCTACTCTACTGTTAGTTTGCTGAAATGCTACTACTTTTTCTGGTTATATTTCATAGTATTTTTTATTCAATCCCTCTGTTTATTTATGTTGTTTTCCCTCTTGTGGTGTTTCTAGTAGTGTTTCTACTTCATTACTGTCAGCTTTCGGCCATCATATAGTTTTTTTCTCTTTGTGTCTTATGCTTAATCTCTGATAATATTTAAAACTTACAAGTAAATGTCCAGAGTCTGCATCTGCTCCTCTATAGCTTCTAACGTCTGGTATGTCTGATCAATGCATCCAATAAATTAGAGCAAAGTCGATTTAGATGTGATTCCATCTGATGAGTTCTAAGTACCTTTATGTATATTTTTGTGTGGAAACTTAGTACTACTGTCATCTCTTTTCCTGAAGCAAAGTCTTTGAGTCGTATCCCATTGTCTCTAGACTCTTCATATAGATTTTCCTGGCCAATAGTTGGCATAAACATTTTCTTATCAATTTTTTGGGAGCATTTATGTTCGCAAATCAATATTTTAATATTATGTCGTGTTTCCTCATCATAGATTAGTTTCCAGCGCCTCAAGGATTCTTCCATTTGACCTTCTGTATCGTCGGTTGTAACATGAACATTTATAAATGTTACATTAAACATTTTCCTGCGCACCCGCAAAGAGCAAAATCTTCTGGTTTAAATTTTCTGGTTTAAAATCTATAACTGCACCGACGGCTTCTGCTTCACACCAAATCCTATTGCAAGAGTGTTGGTGTTGTTGCCACAATAAATTACGGTGTAATCATTAGTCTTATAGATGTCTGCATTTTTCCATTGAATTTCTTGCAATGCAGCAATAGAGATTTAACAAATTTAATAAGTTGATCTATTACGTCGGCTAAGGCTCCTGCTCTAAACAGGCTTACTACGTTCTAAGTCGCAATCCAAAAAAAATCTTGTCCATATCGAGGCACAGGTCAAAGGTCATATGTTGATTTCCACTAGAATTAATCCGGGTGTTATCTTGTATGGCTTTCGTAGCGTTTATTTTTTTTTTACGTGTCGTGGGTTGGAGGGGGGAGGTGTAGCCCTGCGCACAACCGTCTGAGAGGCTCCCCTTACGGTTTTCTAGGTAGATACCTTATTTTTAGGCTAAGATTCCCTAGCCTTTGTTGATCCCACCATTTTATACCGAGTAGTAGGTTCTGTGGTGGGCTTTCCCCTTTCCGCCCCTTGGTCAAGGGGGGCGGTGGAAAATCGGTATCTCCACACGAGCCGCAAAACTTTGTAAGATTAAAATATTTAATTAGATGATTACCAAATATGGACGTAGATGTGTACCAAATATGGACGTAGATGTGTACCAAATATGGACTTAGATGTGTACAAAATATGGACTTAGATGTGTGCCAAATATGGACGTTGATGTGTACCAAATATGGACTTAGATGTGTACAAAATATGGACTTAGATGTGTACCAAATATAGACGTAGATGTGTACCAACTATGGACTTAGATGTGTACCAAATATGGACTTAGATTTGTACCAAAAATGACTTAGATGTGTACCAAATATGGACGTAGATGTGTACCAAATATGGACTTAGAAGTGTAACAAATTTTTAGCTATGCAAAATTACGCGGCTACCTAGAGAAATTCTCTTTAGAGAAACACGGTGTATAAACAATTTCTGTTTCTAGAGGCGTAAGATCAGTTAATGATCTAACTCTATTTGATGCAGCTTCGCTGTTTAAATGGATAGGTTCTTCAATTTCAAAGAACTTTAACGTATGTATTTTTTTTTTAAATATAGGAATGTATCGTTAAAGAAACTGAATGCAAGTGACCAAAGTGGAATACGCTTCCGAGCCATCAATGTCTTTTCTGTGTGGCTCCCTGCGGCCCTCTTGGTGCTCTGTGGTGTAGGCTTGTGGTTGGAGAGAGCAGGAGTTATCCCCCGTAGCTTGCTGGAGGCCGCCACTTACGGCTTCCTGTCTGCCACATTTCACGTGGCCTACTCGTACGTCTCCGTTGGGTTGGTTTTAAAGGAGGTCGGTGAAGAATTTACTTTTTTAAATTTTTTCATGGACATCCTTTGGTTTTTACGGACATTTACGGACATTTACGGACAAGTTATTTTTGTTCCATTTTTTTCGGGACTTTCCGAACGGTCGGCAAACCTGGCACCAACCTTCCTACACCACTTGCGTGATGTCCAAAATAAATGTATATTTACCGGCTTCATCTGAAATATAGTAGTAGTCAGCAACGTCACTGGGGTTTGGTTTATAAAAGGCAGTAAACTCGTTGTGTCCCCTTCCAGACTGACATGACCACATGGACCTCTTCCTGAGCTGCCTGATCTGGTGAAAACCTGCTCTGGCGACAATCTGCTCTCGTGACAACCTGGTCTTATAAAAGACATACGAATAGCAATAATTCGAAATCTCAACTTGCAAGTGATTTCCACTTATTTAAGTCAAAGCAGTGAGATAATCATCAGCATCCAAAGAACAAAGCTTTGAAGGGGGGAGAGGGGGCACCGGGGAAAAGTATGTTTATTTACCATCAATTTTATGCGCGTACTTACATTTACAACAAGTAGGTGAATGTCATTTTGTTTCAGATGTCAGTCGTGAGCCACGCTGTTCTTAACATCTTAAAGCGCCTCCTAGTGGTGGTCCTCCTGTACATCTCTAGCGTACGCGTCGCCACGTTCTCCAATTTCATCGGCCTTGGAATATGTACCTTCGGACTTGTGCTGTACTCAACCGATCAACAAATTTTGAAATTCTGCAGTGAAAGAATTGGTATACATTTCTGAAATTTTTTTATACACTTCACACACAGCCTTAAATTCTGATTCTGCTGATGGCGAAGTGTTCCAACAGAACACTTATTAAAAACGTATGGTCATGCAATGGAGCAAAGACGGCGTCTCTAGAGAAAAATTTAAACCGAGTATTTGTGTGGTGTTCTTGAAGAAACCTGGTGTGGGTTTGCCGGGTGTGGGTTTGCCGGGTGTGGGTTTGCTGGGTGTGGGTTTGTCGGTTGTGGGTTCGTCGGTTGTGGGTTCGCCGGGTGTGGGTTTGCTGGGTGTGGGTTTGTCGGTTGTGGGTTCGTCGGTTGTGGGTTCGCCGGGTGTGGGTTTGCTGAGCGTGGGTTTGCTGAGTGTGGGTTTGCCGGGTGTGGGTTTGCAGAGTGTGAGTTCGTCAAGTGTGGGTTTGCAGAGTGTGAGTTCGTCAAGTGTGGGTTTTCCGGGTTTGAGTTCGTGAAGTGTGGGTTTGCCGGGTGTGGGTTCGCCGGGTGTGAGTTTGCCAAGTGTGGGTTTGTCAGTTGTGGGTTCGCCGGGTGTGAGTTCGCGAAGTGTAGGTTTTCCGAGTTTGAGTTCGCCAAGCGTGGGTTTTCCGGGTGTGGGTTTGCCGGGTGTGGCTTCTTCGGGTATGGGTTTGTCGGTTGTGAGTTCGCCGGTTGTGTGTTTGCCGGTTGTGGGTTTGCAGGGTGTGTGTTTGCCGGGTGTGGGTTTGCCGGGTGTGGGTTTGCCGGGTGTGGGTTTGCAGGGTGTGGGTTTGCCGTGTGTGGGTTTGCAGGGTGTGGGTTTGCCGGTTGTGTGTTTGCCGGTTGTGAGTTCGCCGGTTGTGTGTTTGCCGGTTGTGAGTTCGCCGGTTGTGTGTTTGCCGGTTTTGAGTTCGCCGGTTGTGTGTTTGCTGGTTGTGGGTTTGCAGGGTGTGTGTTTGCCGGGTGTGGGTTTGCCGGGTGTGGGTTTGCCGGGTGTGGGTTTGCAGGGTGCGGGTTTGTCGGGTGTGGGTTTGCCGTGTGTGGGTTCGTCGGGTGAGGGTTTGCAGGGTGTGGGTTTTTCGGGTTTGAGTTCGCCATGTGTGGATTTTCCGGGTGTGGGTTTGCCGGGTGTGGCTTCGTTGGGTATGGGTTTGTCGGTTGTGGGTTCGCCGGTCGTGGGTTTGCCGTGTGGGTTTGCAGGGTGTGGATTTGCCGGGTGTGGGTTTTCCGGGTGTGGGTTTGCAGGGTGTGGGTTTTCAGGGTGTGGGTTTTCAGGGTGTGGGTTTGGCGGGTGTGGGTTTGCCGTGTGTGGGTTTGCAGGGTGTTGGTCGGAGATTGTGACCGATGGCGCCTCTTCCTACGTAGACACATGGCACGCAGTGAATGATCACAGAACCGTCTTTCTCATCGCTGGTTACGGCACTGGTGGGCGGCGATTGTAGCAGTGTGAATATAAGAAGGAACGTTTCCTTTTAAAATCTTGGGGTTTTTCCTATGCATGATAAGAAAAAAACATTCAAGATTAAATTATTCACAGTATATATATAAAAGTTAATTATTGCTTTTTATTTCCAATTACCAGATACGGAAATGTTAATGATTATTTATTTTTTTCTCCTCTTAAATTTAAGACTTGTGTTTACATTTAGAATCTACGATTTGATTGATAAACTTGAATAAAATAAAAATTAACTATTTTTGTCGTACTTAAAATGGAAGGTATGTAAAATAAAAATAGAAACAATTTTCGTTTAACAAACCCGCTTTTCCTTATATGATGTATGTTATAATCTCTTAGTAAAATGTTATAATTATTGTCTATCCCACAGTTAAGTTTCTCTCCATATTTGTACTGGTTACATTTTTGGTGACCTCCATACGACTGACGAACGTTGACTTCTATCAGATCCTCAAAAGTTCTTCTTACCCAACCATGATTGGTAGAAACAGTTTAAACCACTCTGTCGATAGCCTCCATATTCTATACCTGGGATTTAATCAACCCACTGAGCAGGATCTTCTGCCCGACCTCTCCGGGTACACAGTGGAAAAGAGACGCGAGATACAAGACTTTCTCGGTGAGAACTTGGCCAAAAATTCAACGCGTTCCAATTTTCTGTCTCAGCAGCTGCGAACGTCTTTGGAAGTTATCAAGGAAACCCAGAGAATCCACTACAACATCTTCAAGGACGTCTTGGGCTCATTCAAGTACGGCATGCTACTGGACACGGCCGACTTCGAAAATAAAGGTGACCCGGCCATCACAACGGCGGAGATTTACTTCTTGGCGCGCATCAAGCTCGACTTGATCTACTACTGCAACACCCAGGCCTGCACGATAACCAACATAGTAAAGGCGGCACAGTTGGCACAGAAGTACTCACCGAAAGATCTCGTCATTCTCGTACACGGCGGTGGAAATATCAACGGTTACGAGGGGCACGATGATTTGCGTTTTAAGTTGTTTGATTTGTTTAAAGGGTACCAGATTTTTATGTTACCGCAGAGCATTTGGCTGAAGCCTGGCAGCGGGAAACACCAGGAGTTGTGTCGTAAAATGTACTGCTGCCACGAGAATCTAACGATGGTGTTGCGAGATTCGCTTTCTTACTCGATTGCCGAGAAATTCTTCAAAGGTGCCACACGTCTGCTGATGGCGCCAGACATCGTCTTCCATTTGGGTCCTGTCAAGCGATCGATAGCTCCGGTTTTTGATATCCTGTGGATTCGAAGGACTGATAAGGAAGGCCCGAAATATAACATGAACATATCACATCCTCCTCATCTCCGCTTGCACGTATCGGATTGGAACCTCTTCATAACTCCGAAAGCTGGGACCAGCCTAGAGCAATCCATGTACGCCACCATGATGGGCCTCTTCTACATACAGCGTGCTCGGGTGGTCATCACTGACCGTCTTCACGGACACATCTTTTCCATGCTGCTGGACATTCCCCACGTTCTGGTGGACAACCCGGCCAAAAAGCTGTTCAGCTATCATGACACATGGACGCGCGGGGTCAAAAATGTGAGATTCACATCCGATCCTACCCAGGCCGTTGGCCTCGCTTTAGAGTTATTAGAATTGTACAAAACTGAATTACCTCCCCGTGCGCCCTGGCTCAACATTAGTGAGACTTTTCAAGCCATTAACTACACTCTACCCGAGACAGGCTTCTCTTGAACAAATTTAGAATTAGTTTTTTTAAGTTTTTATATTTAGGAAAACAGTGAAAATTCGCTTCTAATTTATAATGGTGGGATTGTTGAAACCTTTGACATCTGAATGCTATCTGTATACTTGTGATGGTTCTATTATTTTATATTCTTTTTTTGTATATTGACAAATTGAACGTTTATCATGTATTTATACCCCAACCATCTGGTGTGATGTGAATACCAGTAATTTAATGTTTAAAATTCTTTTCTTTTCTTATGAGTGATCATCCGTATGAGAGGTGAGAGGGTTTTTTTTAATTTGGAAAACGGTATATGGCCCCCGAGGGAGGGGGTTGAGGAGCTTGCCAGAAACTAATGTAATTTATGCCCAAATTATATAATGATTTTCCTAAAAGTATGCTATTCTTAAATTAAACAGCCTATTTGAATATTTTTTTTTGTGTACGTAATACCAGGATGACCCTTAACCAGTAAACCATATTTTCATCCTAATTCATGGGTTTTTTAATATTGCAGTTTAAAACAAATTATTAAAATACCTTCGAAAGGCACTGAATGCTCAATTATTCATTTTTCATGCATGTCGTCATAAGTGCCGTCATAGCGCATAATCTGTTGTATGACTCGTCCATGTATGTCCGCGGTCAGTGCTGTCACTACCGGTGTGTCGGTTAACGATGTCACTACAATAATATCCCGATGTCTTAAAAATTTAATGTATGTCAGTTGGAAATGCCGTCACACCGAATGTCCTGTACTATTTATTCATTTATGTCATTTCTAAATTATGTCACAAAGAATATCATGTGATAACTGGCAGAGCGTATGCACTGTTTCTTTCAGACAATGTGATCGGGGAGGGTGGGGGGAGGGGGTTCGGTGAAATCTTCGACAAGTGCCAGTGGCGCGGAAGGGGAGTGAGGGGGTGTGCTCTCAGGGGTCTTGGTTTTACTTGTTATGGAGAGTTTTTATAATGGAAGAAGTGGGGAAAAAACACTTGGCCCACCCAGCGTGGCTCTGACGCTAACTACTGGACACTACATCTATCAGCTGGGAAGTTAGACATAATGGCGACCACGGTCAGCTATAACTCCGCCCCCCCCCCTTCACCAAACATCAACTAAATTCCTTCCAGTTGTTGGACCTGTGACGATTCGTCCCAGCCACTTCACCGCCATCGTTTCACACCGACCAATTCACCTCCACACATTGTTGCGACGCTGATTAAGAAACTATTTTACGAAAATGAGGGAACATTTAAATGCACATGAGATTATAAAAATATTGAATTCTTAAAGGCATTTTATCTATGTAAACGTCAAAGTTTGTTTTTGTTTGTAGGTTGTTTGTTAGTTCCTCAAGATTGGCTAAGTCAGGGGTGCTCAAACTCTTTGTGCGGAGGGCTACATTGACAATTGTAAAGCTGTTGGGGGGGGGCGCATGTATAATATTTCCACATTATGTCCATAAACATTTCTCTAGATTAAAATCGGTAAATTCGCATTTAAGCATTACATGAAAAAAGTCAAGAATTGCTTTTTTTTTTTTTTTAAATTAGAAAGAAATTTGATCAAAAATGTTAAAAATTTCCACATTATGTCCATAAACATTTCTCTAGATTAAAATCGGTAAATTCGCATTTAAGCATTACATGAAAAAAGTCAAGAATTGCTTTTTTTTTTTTTTTTAAATTAGAAAGAAATTTGATCAAAAATGTTAAAACAATTATAACGGTTCATAAAATTCTGTAAAATTCAACAACATAACTTAAACACAAAGTATTTTTTTTTAAATTACTAAATGCCTTCTAGGGTCGCATAATATCAGATGCCGGGCCGCAGTTTGTCCACCCCTGGCCTAAGTGGAAGTATTGATATGGACTAAACGTTTTAAGATTTTTGTTTAAATGTTTCCTTCTTAAAAATGAAATTCAACTATGGAGGTATTTTGTTAGTGAATGAACAGGAGCGCACGGCCCCCTGTCTGTTTATCTTCTTAATCCACTAAACACATTGTGTGTTCACCTTACCTCACTTGCGTCACCCGACTCTCCAATCTTCAGGGTGGGCCACATAAAACCCGGCTCACATTCGTAATATTTTGCACAAACATTCAATTTAAACAGCCGATCACTACCGCGTCCAACTCACGATTACATAGGGTCATCAGGGGAGAGACTGCAATCAGGTTAGCACAATATAAAATGAGTAAAACAAAGTAGGGTTAAACCTGGAAAAAAAGGAACGCAACCAAAAAAAAAAAAACGTGTCGGCAGGAAGCCTTCGTCAGCGAACAAAACAAAAGAAAAAAAAACAGAATAAAATTTTAAAAAATAGCACTTAGCTTAGAAGCAGTATCCGTGGGCCTGCAAATAAATGTTATATTAATATTGAATGTGGTGTCTGTAACGCTACAGATGTTGTCGCAAAACACGCAAAGGAATGTACTACAAATTTGAGTCTTAAAATACTCACCCAGAAGAATAACGTGTCGGATGTCTTAGGATTCCTTGGAGAAGAGCGTCAAAGAACAGTACCATTTTTTGCACTCTGGGACTTACGATATGCTAATTTGCAAAAAAATATATGCTGTTTCCTGTTTTTCAGAAGGGTTTTAAAAATATATATATATATTCTGGATTCTACTGGTTTTTTTTATTTAATGATACTGCATTTTTTTCTTCTAATTTCTATCTAATTTTATTCCTATTTGTTTTGACGATTAAGTCAAACAACATCAACAATACAAACGGGTTCCGTCATTTTAGTAGTATTTTTTAAATTAATGTTAATAACGTAACAGATTTTTATTTGTACACACAATGATGCTCCAAGAAAACTTATGACCTCTAACCAATCAACTATCCTGACAATAGGACACATGTTTGTGTAAGTGGGTATAGCGTGAGTCTAACAACTTAACTATGCTGACAACAGGACACATATTTGTGTAAGTTGTTTGGTAGAGCACGAGGCATGTTATTGTCAAGTGAATATATTCAGCATCAGTCTGATTTTAAATATTCAAATGGCAAATGCCCGAAAACAAAAAATGTTGAGCCGATTGTGCCGGAAATGGCTATGTGTAGTAAAAACATGCGGTCACAGCCTGTAGTGCCTTTTGGGTGGTCAACAATGAGCCTGACCCCGTGGCGCAGAGAAACCAACGGGGAATAAGAAGTACTGGTACGGTTCGTCAGATGTCAAGGTTACTGCCGTCAATCCCACCCAATTTTTGGCAAATCTGTGGCCTAAATAAAAAGGGACGACAAGGTCATTACTTATCACATCGATGAATATCAAAAGTTTCAAATGATCTCAAACTGTTGACATAAGTTATTTTTAGAGGGTTCAGTAAAGGCTGGGTTTTTTAATATTTTTTTTTTTTAATTTTTAAATCACTACCCCGGCCTGTGAAAGAGAAAATAATTGTGGTATTCCAAAACGTCAATGATAGTACTGTATTGAAAGAGTGAATAATTGTGGTATTCCAAAACGTCAATGACAGTACTGTATTGAAAGAGTGAATAATTGTGGTATTCCAAAACGTCAATGACAGTACTCTATTGAAAGAGTGAATAATTGTGGTATTCCAAAACTTCAATGACAGTACTCTATTGAAAGAGTGAATAATTGTGGTATTCCAAAACGTCAATGACAGTACTCTATTGAAAGAGTGAATAATTGTGATATTCCAAAACATCAATGATAGTACTCTATTGAAAGAGTGAATAATTGTGATATTCCAAAACGTCAATGACAGTACTCTATTGAAAAAGTGAATAATTGTGGTATTCCAAAACTTCAATGATAGTACTGTATTGAAAGAGTGAATAATTGTGGTATTCCAAAACCTCAATGATAGTACTCTATTGAAAGAGTGAATAATTGTGGTATTCCAAAACTTCAATGATAGTACTCTATTGAAAGAGACAATAAATACGCGAAAGGCTATACTTTTTTTTCTTCTGGATATTGCGACTGAGGTGAGCACTGGCTGGTCTCAATCATTCGTTGCATACATGACATAACACAGTGGTTTATTTTTAATGTGCCCATGTGAGAATAATAAAGCGTGATTTAAAATTTCAAGCTGCAATATATGTAATTAATATTGGGCATAGTGAACGGTTGGGCAAAGTGTACTATTAGTCATAGTGTACTATTGGGCAGAGTGTAATATTGTAATAGTGTAACATAGGACAGAATGTAATATTGGGCAGAGTGTACTATTGGGCAAGGTGTACTATTTGACAGAATGTAATATAGGGGAGAGTGTAATATAGGGCAGTGTCCAATATAGGGCAGAGTGTAATTCTGGGATAGTGTACTATTAGGCAGAGTGGAAAATTCGGCGGAGTGCGATATTGTACATAGTGTACTATTGGGCCGAGTGTAATATAGGGAAGATTGTAACATAGAGCAAATATATTATTGGGCATAATCAGAGTGTTCTTTTGGACAGAGTGTAATATAGGGAAGAGTGTTAAATTGGTCAAAGCGTACTATTGGGCGGAATGTAACAGAGACAGAGTGTAATATAGGCCATAGTGTAATATAGGGCAGAATGTAAGATTGGTCATATTGTAATATAGGGCAGAGAGTAAGATTGGTCATAGTGTAATATAGGGCAGAGTGTAAGATTGGTCATAGTGTAATATAGGGCAGAGTGTAAGATTGGTCATAGTGTAATATAGGGCAGAGTGTAAGATTGGTCATAATGTAATATAGGGCAGAGTGTAAGATTGGTCATAGTGTAATATAGGGCAAAGTGTAAGATTGGTCATAGTGTAATATAGGGCAGAGTGTAAGATTGGTCATAGTGTAATATAGGGCAGAGTGTAAGATTGGTCATAGTGTAATATAGGGCAGAGTGTAAGATTGGTCATAGTGTAATATAGGGCAGAGTGTAAGATTGGTCATAATGTAATATAGGGCAGAGTGTAAGATTGGTCATAGTGTAATATAGGGCAAAGTGTAAGATTGGTCATAGTGTAATATAGGGCAGAGTGTAAGATTGGTCATAGTGTAATATAGGGCAGAGTGTAAGATTGGTCATAGTGTAATATAGGGCAGAGTGTAAGATTGGTCATAGTGTAATATAGGGCAGAGTGTAAGATTGGTCATAATGTAATATAGAGCAGAGTGTAGATTAAATTTTCACGTGCGTAAAATGATTTGGGATTTTTTTTTTTGTTGATTACAAATGTATTTTTTTTTTAGGTATAGGTGCAATTATGTCAATGTACCCACGGTTTGTCAACACCCTTGAATTATATTTGATGAATTGTTATAACATGTATTTATTTGATAGTATAAAACGTAGCACCTCTTTTTCACTATCGCAATTACATTGGAGTTCAAGATATCACCATCCTCATGAATATGAACCCATTCCTAATCCTCGCCCTTGAAATGTCTTTTTAGAAAAATTTGAAAAATAACCAAGTCCTTTTTTACAAACAAAAAAATCGTGTCCCATGTTGTCCCCCTTTTCCAACTTCATCGCGTTTCGAGGCATGGGAAAACGTATGGAAATATTTCCACAATATGTCAACACACTTAAATTGCATTTCCTGAAAAACTATCGCCTCTCTTTTCACGGCTGTAATATGATTGGATTTAAAGGTGTTGTCACCCACACACACACAAATAAAAAATGTACACATCCTATTCCATCTCCCATAAAATCGTTTACCCCCAGAAGGTTAATTGTTTATCGAATTCGCTCCTTCTTTCATAGGCGTATCTTGAGCTGCCTTGTGCAAAATGAAAGTATCGAATTCGCCCCTTCTTCCTTAGGCGTATCTTGTGCTGCAGGGTGCGAAATGAAAGTATCGAATTCGCTCCTTCTTTCCTAGGCGTATCTTGTGCTGCCTGGTGCAAAATGAAAGTATCGAATGCGCTCATTCTTCCTTAGGCGTATCTTGTGCTGCCTGGTGCAAAATGAAAGTATCGAATGCGCTCCTTCTTCCTTAGGCGTATCTTGTGCTGCCTGGTGCAAAATGAAAGTATCGAATCCACTCCTTCTTCCTTAGGCGTATCTTGTGCTGCCTGGTGCAAAATGAAAGTATCGAATGCGCTCCTTCTTCCTTAGGCGTATCTTGTGCTGCCTGGTGCAAAATGAAAGTATCGAATGCGCTCCTTCTTCCTTAGGCGTATCTTGTGCTGCCTGGTGCAAAATGAAAGTATCGAATCCGCTCCTTCTTCCTTAGGCGTATCTTGTGCTGCCTGGTGCAAAATGAAAGTATCGAATGCGCTCCTTCTTCCTTAGGCGTATCTTGTGCTGCCTGGTGCAAAATGAAAGTATCGAATCCACTCCTTCTTCCTTAGGCGTATCTTGTGCTGCCTGGTGCAAAATGAAAGTATCGAATGCGCTCCTTCTTCCTTAGGCGTATCTTGTGCTGCCTGGTGCAAAATGAAAGTATCGAATGCGCTCCTTCTTCCTTAGGCGTATCTTGTGCTGCCTGGTGCAAATTAAAAGTATCGAATCCGCTCCTTCTTCCTTAGGCGTATCTTGTGCTGTCTCGTGCAAAATGAAAGTATCGAATCCACTCCTTCTTCCTTAGACGTATTTTGTGCTGCCTGGTGCAAAATGAAAGTATCGAATCCGCTCCTTCTTCCTTAGACGTATCTTGTGCTGCCTGGTGCAAAATGAAAGTATCGAATCCGCTCCTTCTTTCCTAGGCGTATCTTGTGCTGCTTGGTGCAAAATGAAAGTATCGAATTCGCTCCTTCTTTCTTAGGCGTATCTTGTGCTGCCTGGTGCAAAATGAAAGTATCGAATCCCCCTCATCCCACTTTTAACAAAAAAATAATCATTAAAATAATCCACGGCATGCTAGTACCCAACGCACTCACACTCACATTTTTGCAAAACTTCGAAATTTAAAAAAAAAAGAAAATTCTTAAGTCCCAGAGTCACAGCTCCCTTTTACCATGCATTGTGTCACATTTTCTATTTAAAAAAATTAGAGCTATGCTAAATTTCATATATTGAAAGATTAAAATCTACAACAGAATTCAAATCTGTAAAATAATTTGGTTTTGAGATATTGCTATCAAAATGAACCAATTGCAACTTCATATGTTTTTTCTCTTATAATTGAATTAGTGAGTGGTCTTTGGCTATGAATTTTCTTTGCACGTAATGGCTTAAAGGCACATTTCTATTGCAAATATTTTTACATGTTAAGTTTTAATTACCTTTTAATATTGATAAAAGCTCATTTTTGGAATGAGAAATAAGTAAAACTTATTAAATGTTCAAAGACAAAGCTAAATTTTGTGTGGTGTTTTAAAAATATAAAAGGAAACAATTATATTTATATTTAAAGAGAGGTAAATACAAAAATTATCAGATTGTGCATCAGAAGAGCACAATTTAAAAAAATATATATCCATCCCAAGTAGACTCTTTAACCCAATGTGCTATATTTTGCTTTTCCCATATGGGGAGTAAAGGTGGAGAAAAGTGTCTGTCATTGATGTGTGCCAGCTTCAAAGGTCGTATTCATATCATTTTGCCATTCAAAATTGAAACTTTAACCAGTTCCCCAACGCATGAAAGCTGAATCACTAATTCATGGTTGATGCCTATTGCATGCAAGACTGAGGCAAACTGTTGGAATTGTGTTTTTGCCTTTTAAATCAAACTCAATATGGGGCTGAAGACTATGATGTCCTACACCAGAATTAAGGTTAAAGCAAAATAACTTTCTTTCCAGACAATATGTTGACGTTCTCAGAATTTTTGTGTTTTTACAGATCGCTGCTTTAAGGAGTTCAGGAAACTTGGCTAAAAATTATCAAGATGCTATGGCCATGGTCATAATTTTATCATCCTCAAAATATGTGATAAATCTGACTTGTTCTTAATATTTGCGTGTAATCCGAGGACAAGCATGCAATATTTTTTGTATATCAGGCAAGGCTGCCGAAGCGGTACAGAAAAAAAAAGCCACCAAGTCAAAACTTCTGCCTTGATTTAAATGTAATCATGAAGACCTTAATGAATGAGAGCATTAACATATTCAAATTCACGAAACACTGTCCACGTCTTAGAGGAAATGAAACTCGTAAATTCCCTCCACATGTAAGTAGCCATATTAATCAATAAATTGATCGTGGGCCCTTTATATTTAGAAGAAGAAACTGTAATTGGCAGTATGTTTACCGCTTTTATGTTAAATGACTTTGATTCATGGGGATGTGGGAACCACTCTCGTATGAGTGTCACACTTGTTCGTGTCTAGGAAACACTCTCGTATGAGTTTCACACCTGCTTGTTTCCAGAGATTTTATGTTATATCAAATTCACGCACCAAGGGACGTAATTAAAAAGTAAAAAAGGGACCAAGGCACCAACGAGAGGAGGGAAAAGAAGAGGAAGACAGAGACAAAGATGGGAAGATAACAAAGGGTGGACGGGACATAACTGGGCGATGCTGTGCGAAGTGCAGAAGACAGAGAGGAATAGAGAAGGACAGTTTTCATGTCATCTGTGGCGCCCCAACGGTCCAAGGACTAAGGGACATGAGGATGAGGAGGATGAGGAGGATGAATTCCCTCATGTCTGTCAATTACTAAATGTAATGTGAAGGTGAAAAAAAGGGTAAATGTCTACTTTTAATAATAAAAGGCTGTCATGTGATCTACATAATTTTTTTATAGATACCAAATTCCACACAGTATTTTGAATCCTTAAAATTGAAGAACATAAACTTTGAGATTATCAAATAAAATATAACTTACCACTGGAATGATAGTTCCAGCAACATCTGGGAACTTGACACTGCACTGGTGCAAGGTTCGAACAAGTAGCTGTCTAGGGCTTAATCCACCTAATCTCATAGAACCTATGGTGTTGTCTAACCCTATTGAAATTTATTCAACTTATATTAGAAAAAAATGAAATGGAGCCCCCAGCCCCAGAGGTATGGATATTTTCAGTTCAGTACCCTTCGTTATTTGAGTATGGATAATCAAGATTATGTGTATTAAGTTTGGTCAAGATCCATCAATTCATGTAGCAGTATTTGTTGATCATTTTATTTGTATTGCTCATAGAGGAAACAAATGAAATTTTGGACCCCCGGCCCCAAACGGTATAGAGTTTGGAAATGAAACATGCTTAACTTTTGTATGTGAGCTGTAAGGAATAATCATGCCAAATTTCAGGTTTCTATTTACAGGGGAAGTTGGAGAATTAGTGATGAGTGAGTGAGGGCTTTGCCTTTTATTAGTATAGATATTGGCTTCCCTAATGCCTAGCAAGCATAATAAAAGTCGATTTGCTTTGTATCAGAATTCTATGCGATCAGACCGTTACGACTTTCAATCTATAATGGTTCTGATTATCTGCCTTGATCAATCAATAGGGAGATCAATCAATAGTGAGATCAATCAATAGTGAGATCAATCAATAGTGAGATCAATCAATAGTGAGATCACCTCAGTGTGGGAAGTTGGTTCTCCGATCCTTTACTTCGTGGCTTCTCAGGGCGACAATGAGAGTGGACAGCAGTACGTTGCGGAAAAGCACTTCCCTTGTGCATTGTGATGTGTGTATGTGTGGAATTCCCAGCGATGTGTCTGTCGTGGGTCCTATCAGCACGGGGTCCTATCAGCACGGGGTCCTATCAGCACGCGGTCCTATCAGCACGCGGTCCTATCAGCACGGGTTCCTATCAACATGGGGTCCTATCAGCACGGGGTCCTATCAGCACGCGGTCCTATCAGCACGCGGTCCTATCAGCACGGGGTCCTATCAGCACGCGGTCCTATCAGCACGGGTTCCTATCATCAAGCGGTCCTATGGCTTGGTCTCCCGGATGGATACTGGGTGAAGTTCGTAGAATCCGGCCTCAGGGAACTGCTCCTCAATCCAGCTGCTAAGGTGCGGTGATTGTACTGTGGCAATACGGCGATCTAGTAACCGGGGTATATGTGAATGAGGATACAAGAAATATAAGAGAGCAGCTTTTCCAATATTCTGGATCCATTTCCAAAGATCCATTTCCAAAGACAGCGAATTCAGATGGGGTCATTGAAGGGGATAGAAGCTTTACAATGTAATTATCCATTCTAAATTCTAGATGAGCTTATTCGTCTTCACCATGGTCGGCGCAGGCGGCTAGCGTTGTCGTATT